>BPLS01000660.1:107984-165678 GCA_019656275.1 Rhododendron kiyosumense
AACTGATGATTGAGCATGCGAAATGATTAGCGATTGGAAAATATGGGTACAGGGTACCTCGTGAATTGTAGTTTGCTAGTACTCCCTCCGTCCCATTTTCATTGTCCTTTTTTGATATTCGTGCAGTTTTCAATCGTTTATATCTTTCAATGTGAATCTCCAAAAATATGCAATATGGATCTTATTTGATAGATTTCAATTTGTTCTATAATACAAAGATGTCAAAATCATGAAAAATATTATAGATTGAAAGATATACGCAAGAGACAAAAAAGTGAAAAAGGAATAATGGACAATGAAAATGGGACGGAGGGAGTATTATTTTTTGTGAACGTAGATACACGGTTGAAACACACGTACATATTTTTATAAATGAAGACGCTGCGATTCCAAGCCTCGTCAGAGTGTGGGTTGATTTCATGCTCTTTTAACCTTATTTATTAGGGAAGATTTCAATTGTAAGGAACAATGTAAATAAGGAAAAATTATCGAGCTTTTTACAACATGAGCAGCATGTTCACTCGTGCAGTGAGTGCATGGGTGATGATGCCTCCCTTGTAAAAAAGAAGCACATGAGAGCAAGTACATCAGATAATGTATAATGCATTTTTAGCCATTTTATCTAAGGAAAAAAAAAAAAAACCAAATGCAGCAGCTTCAGGGAAAATGCAGGTATTTTCCATTCTTGAACAATGGGTCGCTACTTCTACCGAAGATGGTACAAATACTGTTATTCAGCTACCCTTTAAAAAATTAGTTTCTCTCACCTCTTCTCTCACTCAAAGCACTGTTCATCTTCTCACTCACTCTTTCTCTCTCGAAGTAATAATATTTTAATAAATAATGGATAAAATCAATAGTATTGGTATAGTGTTAAAAGAAATGTGAGCAGGTACAATAAAAAATGTGCACTGTTTACAAGTTTTTTTTACCTAATTACTGATAAACTTACTCTGAGCCCGCTTTTGGTTTCTTATTTTACCCGGGGACGCACTCTTGGAAAATTATTTATAAGTATTGGTGGAGTATTTTTTGAGAGAATGCTTACAAAACTATATATGTGATTGGAAGAACTGGAGCAAATTAATACCGAACAGTCTTTTCTATCCTCTCCGTCCTTCCTAACATAAAAAATGGAAATAGTTGTTTATGACAACAACAACAACAAAAAAAGCTGGGGAGGGACCATTGGAAATCAAAGCGATGCGAAATGACTAGCTACCTAAACCGTTTTTGCTGATGTAGAAGAGAGGGTTTAATGGACATAGTAAAATTAACTTACGCACCGTTCTTTCTTTTTGACCCGAAACAAGAAAATATTATCATTTCAAGTAGTCATACGACATCTATAGATTTCCATTTGAATACAGAGATAAAAAAACACAATCAAGTCCCAAAACTAATGATATACAAGGAATACAAAAAAACGAAACAAATGTCTAGAGCTAAGGGAAATAAGTAGTACTTATTTTTTGAATTAAATACGATGTATTGTGAGAGAATGACATATCTTGTAAAATAAAAAAATAAATACTTAAAAAATAAAAATCTTAGTGGAACGGGGCCGGCCTTACATGATTGCTTTATTAATTTCTTCTACCTTTAATCATTAGCTTTATTAATTAATTAATCTACCTTTAATCATCAAAAAAAATGTGACCCACAACAAAACTATAACCTTAACACAATTGAATGTTCAAGTGATTAACAATCTCCTTGACTAAGTGGGTGTTCTCATTTCCATATGCAGGGGCGGATACAAGCTAGGGGTGCTGGCACCCAGAGCACAATTCGAAATCTCCGTACTAGTTGTACTGGTTTTAAGGTTGATTTTTGAAAAAATTATATGGACCTGGTCCCTGTAAATCCCTCGAATGAATAAAAATTCTTAAAATTTCTCATATGTGTGTGAAAAAAACTTTCTAAAATTTCAAGTTATCAATCATTTTTTGTCGCACGTGTTAAATTGAAAGACTATTTCATGCATAACCACAATTTCGTCTCTTCGTCAAACTTAGCAAATAAAAATATATACTCCATATATAGGATATAATTGTTGTCATAATGTAGAAAAACATGTCGGTCGAGCTATTGCTAAGTACGAATCATGCGTCCGCCCACCACTATCCATATGGGAATGGTGTGGTAATGTTGTGGTCCAAGTCAGTGAAGTCACCTGTGTTTTTAGCCACAAGTATGGACTGATAATTAATTACAGTCCCGTCTTTTTCCTTGTAGCTTTCAATTTGGTTTTCTCATATGCTAATGATATTCGTCCACACTCCCACCAACTGACCTATTACTCTCCAATAATCGGCACGAGTGGCCCAATGATGGTTTTGTTTTATTTCCAGATTTTTCTACGCAAAGATACTACTGTCAATTTTCTCTTATTAGGGTTCAATTCTCCACCGACCTATCCTTCTTTTTTCCGGCATTCCTTTTGCGACGCTAGCACAACAATATGAGGTGCTCTAAGTTTGTTTTTGTTTTTGGTTTTTTTGTTTTTTGTGTTTTCGGGATTTTTTCCTCTTTCAGATAAACCAAGAGGAAAAATGAAGCAAGCGACGGAGAGGAAGCCAACCAACTCTGATGTGGTGCGCATAGAGGAGGAGTACCACCTTAAGCATTCCAAGGTCTACTAGTCGGTATTTTCGTAAAATAACTGATTGGGGAATTTGGCTTTGGACTCACTTGGATTCGATCCGAAACGGCCCAATGGCCATAGGCCATGTGCCGCGTGTTTTTTAGCCACTTTCGGACTTTTAGGGCTCTGAAAGGCTAAGCCGTTTTAGGAAATAATCTTTTTGCTTATAACTTTTGGTAGAAAAGTCCAATAACGTCCATTCTTGTCGGAGAAGTCTTATTTTTTCTCATATTTTCAACATATGTAATAATTTCGGAACTTTCCAAATTTGGAATTCTTTCCTTTTTCCTAGTAGGGCTGCACAGTTTTGATTGTTATTGATTAACTTCTAGAGAGAGTTTCTCTATATCTATTCTGCTTGTAATTGTCCTTGTTGCACATTTGTTCATATATTCATAGTTCTGCCCTGCATCAAACTCTCCATGTAATACACTTTATCTTCTCTTTTATTTTTTTCCTGTTTATTTCGAAGACGCAATAATCTGCATTTTCCATCTCCAATAATGAGCCTTCCATCAGTTCCATGCCTGATGTCATGTCTTAAGGACCGTTTGATTGGCCAATAAGATAGGATATTTAATATTAAGGAAACTGTATTTTTATATTTAAATACAAAAGATTGGTAAACGAATTCTACAAAACAGTCAAATAGTCCGAATAATCCACAATACCAAACGCATGGATAGGCCGACAAAAATTGATAGACACGCAAATGAGAGTCGAACCCTAGACCACAGAATTTCTGAGGACCCTGATTGCCAAGGGACTATCACCACGCCATTTCTTAAGGGTCAACACTTCCGCCACTAGTAGGCCACTCCAACTTGGAATCCAGAAGGTTATTTGACTAAAATCCATGTCCTATCCGAGCATCCAACAAGATTTGTTGGGTCACAGCAACCAAACACACGCTCCAGACATTTCAAATTTCCTCTTTCAAGACAGCAAGATTAACTTAAAAAGACAGCAGGTTATCTCATCTCAGTACAAATTCACATTCTCTATAGCCATAATCCGTCCAAAACAAAATAGCGTAGCGGGAAAATGGTTATCAATGAATCTAAAATCACTTATTACTCCACCCACGTCCACCTATCTCATACAAAAGAATCCACTGCCCGTATTGAGAAAGAGAGTGAAGAAAATATGAAGAAAAAAGAATAAGGAAAACAGAAAAGTGCCGCCTCTACAAAATACAAATAGTGTACACATAGAAAGGACCTTCGAAATGCTAGCTTTCTATTAATGGATTCCGTCAGCATACTATGACAGTTCGTTGCAGCATCATCTCAGGATTTTGAGAAAAAACCTTGCGTCAATGAAGAGAAATCATATTCTTTTCCAGTCTGTGTAACTCCAGAAGATGAGACGGGGGATGCTGAAGGCATTTTATTTGTTCCGGCAGGTGCCACACCATTAGTAGAAGCATTTTGCCCCATATTATAAATGCTGCAAAGGACAAAAGGGAAACGATAAACTCGAATATTCCATGCAAATGCACAGGATATCTACAATACATGGACTGTGGAAAGGTGTCTGGTAAGGGTATATCATATATATCTCTATGTCGGATTTATGGTTTTCATATCAAGGATACGACGACAGCACATAATACTTCTTTTCCTTGAGATGTTTCTTTGACTTTAGGAGGTAAATGTGATATAAGATGTGAAGACAAGTATTGCCCCTAGCTTGTGGAATTTTAGAAGCATTTCTGTGGAAGAATAGATTCCACAACAAACATTAACACCAGTAATGAGTTATGAATGAAAAACTAAGCATGATCAGTCGATCACAATAAAATAGTTTGCACATTCTAGAAAGCGTATGTGATCCATCAAACATCTGGTTAATAAAGCCATCAATGTGACCCTTGAAGACAGTGGAGAGTACCTTGCTGTTGGAAATGGAACAGAGCTCCCAACTGGCAGTGTTGATCCCATGTTTCCCATCTGTCTCAAGGGCAAAAATAAAATGAGTATTCGGACTCCATACAAACAATAAAAACAAAGACTTTCATATATTCTACCTGCTGCATGTATTTCAGTAGCTCATTATTTCCAGTAGCAGGTGTCATCATTCCAGGAAACTGGAAACCAACATTTGGCCAGTTTGGGGTGGGTAAGGTTGTACCATTTGCCCCTGGTGGTTGTGCATTTCCAGCAAAATTTGGCAAAACGCCACCTGATTTAGCTGCAGCAGCCATAAGAAGGGACTGCTGCTGTTGCAACATAGCAATTTGCTGTTGGTGAATAGCAAATGGCGACACCATATTGGACTGCAAAGCAAACAAAAAGTAGTAGTTTAGCAGGCAGTAAAGTAATTCACAAATGCTGTCAGTTGGTCGACCATTTGTTCATTAATATAGAATTTAGATATCAACCGTTAACCACAAACTTTACTCCATGTATAACCACACTACCACAGAAACAAGAGTTCTTCAAATGATAAAGCCACTCAGAAATTTACCTTGTCAAAAAGGCTCATAATATCAGTTTTAGCATCTTTTTGAGGCTTTTCTGACACTGCAGAAACTACAGAAGGGGAGTCTTGAAACAGATCTTCAATACCAGAAGAAGAATGCATCTTCTTAGCATCTGGTTCTGTAGAACCAGTTTTATCAGCTACTGAACCTTCAGCAGCCGCTGCAAAGGGTCAAGAGCCAGGATTAATAAATGTAAGGTCTCACCAAAAGTAAAAACAGTCTTGTTCAAATGAGGCAAACAAAGACATACATTGGAAACCTGCCCATGCATTGTCATCAGCAGAGGCAGCCTCTGAGCTATTTACACTAGGACCATCCATTGAAAGCATGTTGAAGAGATCAGTAGCAAAATCAACTTTCGGGGCAGAGACAGCTGGACTACATTCTACTGCCTGCTTTGTTGATTCAGAAGACGCCACTATTGGTTCTGATTTCTTCTCAGTGATCTGTTGAGCCTTTGGCGGTGGAGTAACCTATATGAAGCCAATTAGGCAAGGCTCGCCACACATAATGAAGGACTATCATCACAAACTAACATGCAATGCAACAAACAAGGAACACAAACAATGAAAGATCATATTCAACATACTGGTTCAGGTCCTTTGGGGGGTACAGGTATACTAATCCTCGTAGTAGCTGGAATGCTGTGCCTTGTACGATGTTCTTGAAAGTTTTTTTTCCTTTCCTCAGATGAATTTTCAGAATTGCTACCGTGGTCATGTCCACTCCTATCGTCTGGTATCTGCCGCTGCACAGAAGCCTTGTCTTCCAGAGCTCTAGCAGGTGACTTTGTGTTGTCTTTAGAAACCCATCTTTTATCTTCATACCTTCATTAAAACATTATAGAACTTTTCCACTTAAGGCTGAACAATTAGAATAAGACAGCAGAAATTTATTGTGTTCTGCCAAGGTGAATAGGGTAATAGAAGTTACAGAAACGTACTTAGCACGAATGAAATTCTCAATCCCAACTCTATCATAATTAGGGGGTAGCTCTGCTTCCCAATAGCTATTTGACTTCTCATTCCCCATTGCTGCATATGGGAATCATACTATCAACAACATTATTTTTCCTAATCTTGGACCGTCATTAAACAAAAGAGTTGAGCTCGTGCATTCACGAGAAGCTTACACTGAATAAATGCAACCTGTTCAGGAAGCCATGTGTCCAGGGTAGCAGATCTCACCTGTGAAAGAAACCATTGATAAAGATGCATAAAATTGCTTTTAATCTCACATGTGTCCAGGGACCCAACTAATAGACAAATTTCCCAATGTTATTGTGCATATTCCAGTCTCCTATAAAAGCACATCAATGCACAAACTATCACCTTCGATATGTGGACTCCAAGACTTCTGTGGATTCCAGAACATTGCATGCATATGAAGATGCCCAGATTAACACTAGCCCACCGTGGACCCCTGCATGAAAAATGAGTCAATGCCAGACTCAAAAATCAAAATCAATAGCAGTTATTTTCAACCAATAGCATGTAGCTACTTCATGGGTAAGGAACTGATATCATTGTTTTCTAATCTTGTTTCTTCCATATATAATATTTTCATAATTTCGCTATTGATTTCGTCAATTTTAAAAGTTTCCAGAAACATACTTGCATTTGCAGTCAGCACATTCCCTGTTCTCTGGCAATTTAAGAAGCCCTTCCAGTATCTGAGGATGATAAAAAAAACAAAAAAAACAGAGTCCATTTGTCAAATGTACATAAATTAAAGGCCGCTACAGGCTATGGAGAAAGAATGGCAAGTTGGCAACATGGAAATTATGTTTCTTAAAGGAGGCGGGGGCCTTCAATCATGGCCAACCAATCAGAAGGGCCAAGGCCTCCAATATTATATATCCCAAGGCCAAAAACAGGCATGAGAAAAGGACAACAAAAGGTAACTACCAAAATAGAACCAAGCCAACAATTTGTGCAACAACCAAAAGCAACAATAAATGAAATTTTTTCTTTACTTTCTGTTTTTTTTCCTTTCTATTGTTTGTGAAGGTCCTCTGGAAATTAGTTAGGAATTTGCAGAAAAAAGACTGTTCAAGAATCAAAGTCGTTCGCAGACGCATCGAATTCAGAACCAGACTACAGAACTGGACTATGGCATCCATAATACCCAAACTTCCTCACCAGCATATAGCAACTTAGGGTCCTACACGACCTACACTACCAGCTAAGTTTTTTAATACTTCATTTGTTTATGCTAACTCACTCTTGTTTCTATACCCTCTGAGAGCATCCAAATAGCATTCCTTGATTCAGAAAGAAGTGAAGCGCAGAGATTCAAACTACTGGAGAAGAGTAACTGATAGCATTTATGGCAGGCAATAGAATCAATAGATGGGCGGTGGTGATAATCATGCAAAGGCTGCAGCAGCAGTAAAGGAATAAGGCATGGGCATAACTTTCTATCTAAAAGGAAAGGATGGGAGACTAAGAGAGAACGTGTCCAACAAATGTTGTGAATACGCCTCCATGACATCAGCATGATAGCACATCAAGAATAGCATTTTCTGCCTCCCTGGCGAAGTTTCCAGAGGAAAATTCTCTTGTTATCAACCGGATGACGCCCAATTTTAAAGAACCAATAGAACATAAGTCAAGCGAGAACACTTAACCATGGACTAGACCAATTAATCTTTGGTATTCACCATACCCAAAGAATGAAATCTTATGGTCTCAGCGTTGTTGCATTTAATTTCCATGTGAATCGCAAAGAAAGGAAGATTCTCTGAACAACCAAGCTCCAACCAAGAAACTAAATGCCAGGTATGTTGACAGATCAACACTTGGAGTAGAAGTACGACCTCTTGAACCTAAAGAACAGAAGGGTTCTCAACATCAAATGACTGCACACTTCAAATACACATACATCAAGTAAGCCTTGTCAGCAAACAAACCTCGTTCACAAGGCTTCAGTCTGACAATTGGATAACCAAATTTGGTTTCCCTTCATTTTATGGAGCATAAAGAAATTTTCAACAGGCAGCAAGTCAGACTAATGGGGACCACAAGGCCCAAGATCACCCACACCTTCATGAAACGGGATGGAAGAAGTGATCTTTATTTTCCCTCTCTTCCTTTCTTGTGTTCATTTATGATGGCCTTCCGGCAACACAGACTCTGTGCCACGTAAAGAAGGGACCCACAACTGTTTGATCTAACAATTGTCTAGACACTTACTGAAAAAAAGTAGCTTCAATACCTTTAAATGTATGAAAAGTGGGAAGGTTATTAGACATTCAGGTCAAGATGTTTAAGAGTATTATTTTATCCCAAAAAAAAAAATGCTTCCAACAATTAGTGATGTTCCACAAACTGCAAGTAACCATTTACTTAAGCACAGAAAAAGACACCAAAACAGTGAACTGAAGCGCAAAAACATCTGCAACCATAATCATTGTCCACATATTTCAGAGTCTCTGTGTTTGACATCAGTCCTCATTTCAGAATGCAAATCCATGTTCACAACGGAGATTCGACAACAACTAAATGTGTAGAACATAGAAAATAATGAATTTTATATTGAAACCTACATATCATGTGACTCCATAACTGATTAACAAAAAGGCATATCAGTCTATCTTCTCCTATGAGTCTATGACATCTATGGCATCAGCAATGTGAATATTAGGCTAAATTCAAAAAGTCACATACCGAAAATGAACCTTAAAACTTCTTTTTTCAAGTAGATCAAATTCCACAAAGAAAGGCAATAAGGGAATCCCGTATACAGAAAGCCGGAAAAATAAAAAGGCCCTATACTCCAAGAAGTGGGCAAATAGTCCAACCAGAGATTAGTCTTTAAACTCACAGCTATGCAAAATGCTAAACAAAAGACTTGTAATCCTAGACATTGGACTTTTGTGCCAGCAAATTGACGTTGCCGCTTCGGTGTCTCTCTCCAAGAAACCACGTCAAACATAACAGAATCGTCATCAAATCATTCTCTTTCACTTTCCAAACCTAGGACTACGCGAACAAAAAATCTCCCCTTGGGAGGCACACACCACAAAGAAAGCAACCTTTGCCCAACACAACACACCACACAAACAGCCTGCCCGAAAAGCAAGGGTTAGATTGAATCCTCACCCAACCACTGAGCATAACATATAATTTCTCTATATTTGCCAACCCTGTCTCTTTCCAAGTGTCTACGACACTAAGTATCCCAGCCCAAGTGCTCCTCATCTAATCACTGGAAATTCACCAATGAATCACCCTCATCAATGACGAGGAACGAAACTCTCCAATGCAAAAACATGTACTACCTTAGTCCCAAAAAGATTGTCCGACCCGTAAAACGAGAACTTAAACATAATGCATTTTGTGAAAAAGCTTCAGACTTCTATTTCCAGCAAGTTAATCAAAATGTACGAGTTCTTTAACTTATGGAGAAAAAGTTGTAATTGTCTTTCACAAAAACGCATTCTCTTTAAGTTCTCGTTTTACAAACCGGGCAATCTAACTAAAATCCCAAAAAAGAAACCATTTTGAAATCAACACTTAATCAGGATTATTCAAAGAAGAAAAACAGCTGTTCCACTTCCACCAATTCCATAAAATCTCAAATCCGGTAAACTCCGCATGAAAGTGAAACCACATATTATTTCCTTTTGTGTGGCTTATACTTGCAAATCTGATCTGATCATGGATTTACAAACAATAGATAGCTTTTATTAAAGAAGAAAGCTTTTAACCTAACTTGCACTAAACACACCACATGAGATCCAACCCCTCCCTCTGCGCATGGTCCCCAATTAGCTTTCTCTCCGATTACTACTCTCATTTCTTTATATATCTCTCTCCACTCATTACCCAAAAATCCCAAACCAAACAAAACAGGGCCTAGATACCTTTTTAATACCTTTTTATTAAAGAAGAAGTCTTTGAACCTAACTAGCACCAAACAAACCCAAACTCAAATCCCCAATAAACCCACACTTGAATCCCTAAATCAACATCAACCAAACATGTGATCCCATTCGGGCATCGGATCAGCCAATACCCAATTGAAAAAAAAAAATTCAAAATTTTGAGATTAGCACCGACCCACCAGAGATAAGGTCCGATAAATTTCAGATCAAATACATGAGAGACGTAAAGATTGAAGAAATGACGATGTTGTTAGGAGTTAAAGGTGGGACCTTTCTGTGTTTGGCATTGAGCTCTTTGCTGACTCCGGCCTTCTCGTTCATGGTTATTGATGCGCGCCCTAATTTGGATTCAATCGATGACCAATTGGAAATCTCTCTGATGAGAGGAGAGGGAAAGATGAAAGATTTTTTTGGGGGCTCTCTCCTGCCCCTCTCTCTGAACCGTCTGATTAAATGACGAGCGTATTCTCTGGGGAGAGAGAGAGAGAGAATGGAATTGCTTCTTCTTGACCTTTTTGGCTTGCACGTTGAAACTTTTTGTTTTACAGAACAAAAACTATTGAAAGGGGTCCACGCGTAATTTTGGAGTTCAAGTGGGAGGTTGGATTTGGCTTATTTGTAACGTTGGTCCTCAAAGTATGGATAGAGTGTCAGTTTAGTTCTCAGTAATTTGGAAGTATCATTTTCGTCCGATGTTTAAGATGTATATGTTCCTTGATAAAAGAAAGAGATGCTATGTATGAATCATCTAAGGCGGAACGCTTCCCTACTGATGCAATTTATCCCCATACAAACTCTGTCAAGAAAGAGCATCAACGCACGGGTATTTTTAGAAATGTACGTCACATAATTTAACATTTGAAAAGGAAAAGAACAATTGAAAACCTCTATGTTTGAAATTTGGGTATAACAAAATAACTTATACTGTCCAAAATGACCGTCAAACAAAGACGAACTTTGAACATGTTCTCCACATAGCTACATCTTAAGAAAATAATAATAATAATTCGAGTACTAACTTCGTTTGGAATTAATCGAAAATTGCCACATAATTTAATGTGCAAATTAAATTTCATCGGCCAATATTCAGGGCCCGTTCTAGTTTCTAATAAAAGGAATTTTTAGAAAAGAAAGGTAATTTCAAGCTTAAAAATCATATCTTTACGCAAATAATTTTTCTACCAATTACGCAAAAGAAATTAAAAAATTATTTTTCATTTTTATTATATTTAGCTTAAAATTACCTTTTTTTTGAAAAAAAAAAAAGGTTTAAGAAGAAAGTGGAACAACACCTCACTCACTAACACCTAATTGGTTTCCTGCTTTCTTCTTCCCCGCGTTCTTTAAAATATTCTATAAGTGATCATTATAATTGTCCATATACAAATTGTGTTTCATTCGGCTTTTTATACATGCATCGAAACTACTTATTACCTTCTCTATCAGACCTATCTATAAACCCGACTTTTATTGGGCATTTCACAAATCTAGAAACTTCGGATTTTGTTCTTCATTAGGATTTATATCTCTTATAAAAACACAACATGTACTTTAGTTGAGAATTGTATATAAGCATGCCTTGATCATTTGTGAAAGCATCATTGTATCATACTTTTCACAAATAATGAAGCGAATTTATGGGAATACCAAACTACTGATAATTAGATAGCTAGTACGAATCCAAAAAAAAAAAGGATAGCTAGTACCAATTCAAAATTTGGAAATCCAGGAAAATGTGTTATCTATAAATTTTTTCACGCTGTTAGAGGCATTGGTAATTCACATTCTTCCGCTAAAGTATATTTCCCTTTTAACTATGACCCTTGATTATTCAAAAATAATCTCACAATCGCCATTAAATTTCTCTATAAACACTGTGCTTCGTTGCGGATTTTATAGAGACATTGAAACTTCTAATTACACAGTGCAAAACTACTAGCAGCGGATTAGGTGTTGAGTGAAATAAAGACCAACTATAAAAAGTTAAAGTTTAGAATAAATTTGTTTTTATTTATTTCGCTAGCTGTTGAATTGGTCACCTTTTTTGGCATTGATAATTTATATACTCGCATTCAATGATCTTAGTCGTTCAACTATGACCGCTGATTGTTTGAAAATAATATGTCAACCCATTATTAGATTTCTCTGTAGTAATTGTCTGTTTTGTGAAAAATTGATGATAAACCTATGAGCGATATGGTTAGCGTGCTACACACGTGCATAACTATATGTATCATATTAAGCGTTCAATTCAACAAGTATAACAAATCAAATTTTGAAGTTTGAACAAAACATGGTTTCTAGTATTCTTCTCATAGTCATTAGATTAGTGACCGTTGGTATTAATTGATAATTCATCTTGTCTCAATCAATGATTAATTAATCAAATTCTCCATTCAGAAAATATTATGACACATCAAATTAAGTTATCCTGAATATGTAGTGTCCTCATGCCCCAGTTGAAATGACGACGATGGCCCAACGATTAATGTGGTTCGCACGTGCAAAGCAAATTACTAGCATCTTATATATGTTCAATTTGGTAAATTATAATAACTCCAAATTTTAAAGATTGAACAAATATGTTTTCTATAATTTTCAAGTAGACGTTAGATTGGTGACCATTGGAATTAATTGATTAAAACACATTCATCATTCATTTTATCTCCTTAAGTTATCTTAATTTTTGAATTATTGCCGTTGATTATTCAAAATTAATCTGCCAACGCGTGGTCGCTAAATTTCTCTATATAAAGTGTGCTTATTCTCTATTTTTTTTACAACTATTGAAACTTCGGACTACATTCTCCATTTAAATGTTCCAGGTGAAGTCTATCCTTGAGTAGGTATAGTATTTTGCATGCACTGGTTGATCAAAGGTTCTAATTTTTTCTTATACAAAATCTCTGAAAGGATATAATCTAAAATGTGGTCTACATTAGTTTTGTCCATTTTCAAGTCTATCCTTAAGTCCTTTATTTGTCGTCAACTTGTCGTATGAATCCTCACAAAAGCAATTTGAATCCTAGCGTTTCTCTGTTTCGTATAACACATTTCACTTCATATCTTGCGGATTTTTGTTTCTTGTTTTGATATGCATTCATACAACCTGGCTTGCCTCTATGGTTGTACTTTGCTATGTTTGTGAATCTACAGTACTGAACACCTAAAGTTGTGTTCTCTTAGGAAATGTATTCTCAACTCACATTCCTGTAAACATCTAATGGGGTGAACTTAATGCTACTAATGTGTGTTCTTTATTTACTTATCCAATCTCAAAGGCTGCAGTTGTTGGTATTCTTTTGGGAGCACAAAAGCCACACAAAGCAGAGAAATGGAGGTGGTTGTTCATGGACAAGGAGCCACAATGTTTAGTGATGAAGAATTGAGAGGCATTGCGAACATTGAAAAATGGCCAAATCATATCGAAGTCATGTGCTTGGTCAGAAGTAGCGACTATGGTGAACTTCCTGGGAAGCTCAAGATTTTCCCTCATGGGAATCTCGAGATTAAGTGTGAATGTTTTCCTACCTGTCGAGAAGGCAAGTCTATAATCGTCTCTGTCAATCATTCTGCTTTGCTTCGGGAAGTGGTTATGGCTGTGGATAGGTTTTATTTGCGTATATTAGTAACATAAAGCTTACAAATAGATTTTATTTTTTATTTTTTCTAAAATTAGTAAAATAAGATTTACTATATAAAATCTTTTGCAACATCTATATACTATTTTCCTACTCCCACCACTTACATCGTCAGCTGGTTTCATTACCAAGTAGTAAGTTAATTTCAAAAGAATATGATGTAATCCTGTTTCTTGACAACATACAGCATGTCTGGGGGCTATAGGGATTAGTCCGAGCTTCGCACAAGCTTGACCCGACACCTTGCATCACGAAAAAAACATACGGCATACCTGTCCTCCTCCCAATGGATATATTGGATATATCTGTCCCACTCATTCTCGCACTTATTATACTTCACAAGTTGCTATGAAGATCATACTTTACAAGTTGTTTATTATTCAACAACTCATTCTTTCTTCTAATTAATTGTAATAGAAAAGGGAATAAACCACTGCTTGCTTTTTTCAGTATGTTTCCTTCTTTGTTTGACAATCTTGCTCTAATAGCGTTCACTTGTTCTCCAACGGATTGATAACATTATATTTGGTATTTGTTCTGATGAACACTTGCACGATTTATATTCAGATAAGTTGTCCCCTCGTTCTTTCGTAAGGCATTATGAGAGCAAAGAATTGAGCAACTGGAAGAACCAGATCTGTGTTCTCACTGAGAAAGACAAGAGGATTCCTTTGCTAAATACACCTCTCCTGAAGTACTACCATAGAGAGAGACCAGAAGAGGTAAAGGGGACCCTCAGACCAAGGCAAGCTATTCATCGCGACGAGTTTGTACTCTGCTCCCAATGCGGGAAAGAGCGTCGTTTCCGCCTCAGGACAGCGGAGGAGTGTCGTGCATTCCACGATGCTTTGGCCAAAGTGAACTGGACGTGTTCCGACACTCCGTATGAAAAGTAAACTCTTTTTCTATACCCTGAGGTTCTTGTTTAGATCTAATGCATCATTTCATACTCGAAGTTTACATTTCAAATTCGGAAACTTCTTTTGGTTTCAGGATAACTTGTGAAGATCCGGAGGAGAGACAAAGTCGTAAGGTTCGTCGCGGGTGCCCTGAATCTGCTAGATGCAGCGGTTGTATGTCATGTGTTTGTGTTGGCTGTGGCATGTGCAGGTTCAAAGGTTGCCTCTGTCGCACATGCGTAGATTTCGTCGACAACATTGGGCAATAGACTTTAGAATCGTCCTAGGATTTGTTTGGTTGATGGTTATTGGGGAGTTTGGAAAAACTTTCAGATTCTCTGAGCCTCCAATGCTACAGTTACATTCCTTGTATTTTCATTTCTATTTGTTGTCTAATAAATGAGGTATTTGGTGTTCATGCCAAAGAATTTTCCAATTTTGCTTTCCTCAGTGAAATTGATCATCAGTGTCTTAGGATTAACAGATTATTTTTTTGGCATTCGATCAATGAAGGGCCGCTTCTTTCACGACGTTTGGCATAGTTATCGGAAGGGCAAAGCTTAGGAATTATACCACCCTTGGGCTTGGCCCAACGGAAGGGGAAGGTCTTTGCCGAGTTGGGCAGGGTTAGACTCCTGTCCAGGACGGTACCAAGATTTATTTGGCGGGTTGAGTCGGTGATTTGCTTCAGGTCGTCCGGAGTTTTATGCCTTATGAATGGGTCTAATTAGTGGGGCCCTACTGTATTGTGGTACCTTCGTCACCCGAAAAGAAAAACTTCAAAAACAAAATAATTCGAATCCAACAAGATAAAACTTTAAAATCGCAAATCACTAAATTTAAGACAAACAATTTAGGATCACTCTTCGTGCATTTTTAGGCAAAAGTTTTGATTAGTGTTGTACAAACTAAAAAACTAAAAAATTGATATTCTACTCATTTGACATGCTCATTTTGAATGAATATAATATTACATACCTATATTCAACAAATACTACGCAACTCCCTAGGGGCCCCTCATTTAAGCAAAATTTTGGGGCTCCAAAGTGAACGCCTTGCTTGCCTTTGGTGAGGGCCGGCACTACCGCACTGACAAGAGAGGGAGAGAGATCTGAGCGACAAACGAAATTTCGTACCAAGCCTCAAAATTTTCCTCAAGAAATGTGGTGCCTCAACAGTCAAAACCCATGTATTGTCTTTCTTTTGTATTTTGGCATCATGTTTGGCGGTGTTTGACAGCACGTCTATGCGATTTTGCGATGGAATATCTCTGCCGATTGCTTAAACAAGGTAACAACCACCAAAGCATTGACCTTGGATTAAACAAACAAAGCAAATCATTCAAGTGATCCAGCTAAGCCCCACGTTCTTAGCCCACTAGTAATAATTAGAGTAAAGAGAATAACAGAGGCTTAGGACAAAACCCTCTTGAGATAGCCTATAAAAACCAACAGAGAGATAGTGTTCTTACTCTGTCTCTTAATTGTTCTACCTTGAGGAGTCATGGGGATCTTAAGCAACAATTGCTTTTTGATCATTCTGCTTCTCTTTGTATCTGGTGCAGTACAAATCAAGGCAGATTATACTACCTGCACGAACTACAACAGCCCGTGCTACTACCGGCAGCTTAAATGCCCGGCGGAATGCCCGAGTATATATCCGGCTGACCCACACCCTAAGGTTTGCTATCTCAACTGCGATTCGCCTATCTGCCAACCTCAGTGCAAAAGTAAGATATCTACAAAAATAGACTCTGGTGTTTCATTCGCATTTGTTTTTACAATCAATGTGTACCGTTTGTTAAAACTAACACCCTTATGTTTTATTCTTTTCAGATAAGAAACCAAATTGCAATACCCCTGGAGCAGCGTGCTTGGACCCGCGGTTCATTGGTGCAGATGGCACTGTATTCTATTTCCATGGCAAAAGAAACGAGCATTTCACCTTGGTTTCAGATCTCAATCTCCAAATCAACGCTCGCTTTATTGGGCTAAGGCCAGCGGGTAGACCTAGGGACAACACGTGGATTCAAGCACTAGGAATCCTTTTCGGCTCTTGCAGTTTCACTATTGAGGCTATCAAAGCAGAAACATGGGAAGACAAAATCGACCACCTACAATTCTCATACAATGGCAAAGAGCTAGTCATACCTGAAACCTACCCATATTTGTGGGTATCTGCACAAAACGACCTAAAAGTAGAAAGAACCTCGAGGAAGAACAGTGTTTTGGTTACTCTACCTGAAGTTGCAGAAATTTCAGTCAATGTGGTGCCAGTGACCAAGGAAGATGACAGAATCCATAACTACCAAATACCTTCGGACGACTGCTTTGCTCACTTAGAGGTGCAATTCGAATTCTACGGCCTTTCCACAATGGTTGAAGGTGTGATTGGTCGCACTTACCAGCCAGACTTTAAGAATCCAGCAAAGCCTGGTGTTGCAATGCCGGTGGTGGGAGGTGAAAACAAATATAGGACCACGTCGCTTTTGTCTGCAGATTGTGATTCTTGTTTGTTTTCTCCAGTTGGGGTTCACAGCAAGGATGAATCACTGGCTAGGGATGTGGTGCAGATTGTGGAATTGTTTGCAGGAAATGAGTAGCTTGCTTCGTTATCTTGTCCAAGAATTTTTCGGGAGATTCTTCTAAATTATTTGTTGAATGTTGCTTTGTATAGACAAAGGAGTGGTGTGTCGTATGAGTCATCCTAATGTGATGCAATTTCAATTGTCTTGGAATCTGGAACAATGTCGCTTCTAATGTTTTCATATGGTTGATCTATAGACATATTATTTTCATGGTACTCGACTAATTAGAAGCAGAAGAATTTTTTGCTCGTTTTATTAGCCACAAGATTAGGTTTGATGTTAGGGTTAAAGGTTCATATTCTCTTCTGTTATGGTGCCTCTCTCAATCTTGCCTTACGCCATTCTTGGCAAATACCTCCTAGGGGTACATCCTATACATCATAGTTGTAGAAAATAATCTTTTGAATCAGAAGGGATGCCTTCCTTGTCTCTTGTTTTGGTTGTATGTATAGATTAAACACAAGGTTGTTCATGGCTTGCTCAAGGTTATCGTCGGGTTTGGCCATTGTTTCAACTGTGGAGTAAACCCAAGAGTAATTCTTCGCAGCCAAGTGTAATTCTACGCGGCTAGAAGTAATTCTTTGCGGCCAAGTGTAATTCTACACGGCCAAGAGTAATTCTATACGGTCAGGAGTAATTCTTCATGACCAAGTGTAATTCTACGTGGCCAAGAGTAATTATACACGGCCAAGAGTAATTCTATGTAGCCAAGAGTAATTCTTTGTGGCCAAGTGTAATTCTACGCGGCCAAGAGTAATTCTATGCGGCGAGGAGTAATTCTTGAGAGCCAAGTGTAATTCTATGCGGCCAAGAGTAATTCTACGTGGCCAAGAGTAATTATTTGCGGCCAAGTGTAATTCTACGCGGCCAAAAATAATTCTACGCAGCCAAGAGTAATTCTCTACGACCATGAGTAATTTTTTGCTGCGGGTGCAACTCGAGGTGTGAGAGCAGTTTTGTATTTCATGTTCGCAGGGATAACACATACATTAACAGCAGAGCTGTTGCGTGGAGGTATCTCACATCATTTTCTGATGTTCTTCCCAATGTATCATTCTGAGCAGTGAGCGATGAACCGCCCATGTTCAATCGTTAAACGGCTTCAAGGGGCAGAGGGGAACAAATCTAGTGCCTGATCAGGGAGCACCTCGTCCAGGATGTAGACAACTTCAATCACGGTAACAAAGGCCACAGAATCGTTGGAAGGGATGAAAGTGAGGCTCAATTCGTCCGAATTCACATGAACTGCATACTCCTTTGATGGATAAGAACCATTGCAGTCTTGAATGTTAAATCGCTCATGAGCGCAATCATTTTGTGACTACTGGTATGGAGGGGGATGACAAGTTTTGACCTGGATTTGGAGGAGGTAAAAGTAGAGCCAAAGCCAGTGCCTACCTACTTGCTTGATATCTAATGTACTAATGTTAACAGATTTTTGAAAATTTGAGCAGATTTGTTGACCGGAAAAGGGACACTGGAATTGGAGCTAGTAAGAATACAACTGCCTTGACTTTTCTATGGAAATGGAGATTGCACTAAATCAGGATTGTAATTCTAACCTAGAAATGTTACATTTTGTGAGTATCCACAAGCATTCAAGTAGTTATCAAGTGGGATGAAAGAGGATGAGGATTCATGAAGCACAGAAACAAACAAAAAAGATAGAACCGGAGGCACCCACTTCATTAGTCTCATCCCTACTATCTTTGGCTACCATGGCTTACCAAAATCACCAAATGGAATATAACAAGAACTGGCTCTTCAAAACCGTCAAGCCCTTCAAACCATTTGGATCGAGTCTGTTTTCCTAAATCCAACAAATCCGTTCCTGAAAATTGGTTCAATATGCTTCCCGCTTCTTCTCATTTCAGTGTTAATATCTTTGCTCAGAGCTTGAAAAACGCAGCTCATTCCTTGAAGCGTTTGTGTTTCAATTTTACTATTCCAATTTGCTTCTTCAGTAACATCCAACCAATCTGCCGAGCACAAAAAAAAAAATCTGCGCAATCCAGCTACCAAATCATAAGAGAATACACCTGAGATATTTTCCACTCAACCTAGATCAATTTTCACAAAATAAGCCCTTAGGTGGTTGGATAATGAGATCCAGGTCGGGATTTTGATCCCACGCTTTCAAGAAGTCGTACTGCTCTAGTGCACCTAGACATATCAGGAGGCATACTCAACTTGTGTTTCATTGTTCACTAACGGTGGTATTTCAATAAGCCCTTAGTTTTTTTACTTTTACCATTTTTCTTCTTTTGACTTGAAACCCACAATTGTAAGATCGAAATGCAACCTAAGTAAAATGATCTATCAAATGGAATCTTGCAGGTCGTGAACAACCAGTTCACCAGAAAAGTTAAGGTCGAGCTAATGACGGGTTAATTCTTTAAAGCATTTGGTGGAAACCAGCAAATGGAGGCAAGAATCAGGGCCTTCCTGCCAAAACAACCAAACGTTTCTACCACCATTTCACATGGACCTACCGCGTCATAAGGCTTGGAGAGAGAGAGAGAGAGAGAAGATATGAGAACTGGAGTATAATATTTTATCGTGGCTCAAACCTTCCAAGAAAACCAGTAGAAAAATAATGAAATGTGCTGCCTCAGAACCCATGTAGTGACAACTATACTATTTCTGGAATCATGGTTGGCGGTGATTAATCTCACCTGGGTCGACTCCTATCACAGACCAGTTAACATGTCATCAATCAACACATCCAAGCGACAGAATGTCAACAGAAATTGTTTAAACAAGGTAACGACCCCCAAGGCATTGACCTTGGATTCAAAACAAAGCAAATCTTCAAAAGGTCCAGCTAAGCCCCACGTCCATGGTTCACTAAGGATTAATCTAAAGAGAATAGCAGACAACGCGCTTAGGACTGAAACCCATTTGAGATAGTAGCCTACAAATACCAACAGAAACATATTGTTATACCCATCACCTAATTTATCTCCCCGGACAAGTCATGGTGATCTTAAGCAACAATTGCTTTTTGATCATTCTGCTTCTCTTTGTATCTGGTGCAGTACAAATCAACGGAGGAGAATATTGTACCTGCGTGAATCGTGCTAGCCCATGCTTTTACAAGCAGCTTCCGTGCCCAGCGAGATGCCCATCTCAAAATCCGTCTGACCCAATGGCTAAAGTTTGCTATATCAACTGCAATTCACCTATGTGCACGCCTGAATGCAAAAGTAAGTTATGTTGAATATAGCCAGTGTCTGGTATTTAATATGTGTTCGTTTAACAATCATTGTGTACCCCTTGATTGTGGGTGAAAACTAACAACCTTATGTTTTATTCTTTTCAGCTAGGAAACCAAATTGCAATACCCCTGGAGCAGCATGCTTGGACCCGCGGTTCATTGGTGCCGATGGCACTGTATTCTATTTCCATGGCAAAAGAAACGAGCATTTCACCTTGGTTTCAGATCTCAATCTCCAAATCAACGCTCTCTTTATTGGACTAAGGCCAGCGGGTAGACATAGGGACAACACGTGGATTCAAGCACTAGGAATCCTTTTCGGCTCTTACAGTTTCTCTGTTGAGGCTATCAAAGCAGAAACATGGGAAGACGAAATCGACCACCTAAAATTCTCATACAATGGCAAAGAGCTAGTCATACCCGAAGCCTACCCATCTTTGTGGGTATCTGCACAAAACGATCTAAAAGTAGAAAGAACATCGAGGAAAAACAGTGTTTTGGTTACTCTACCTGAAGTTGCAGAAATTTCAGTCAATGTTGTGCCAGTGACCGAGGAAGATGACAGAATCCATAACTACCAAATACCTTCGGACGACTGCTTTGCTCACTTAGAGGTGCAATTCAAATTCTTTGGTCTTTCCACAAAGGTTGAAGGTGTGCTTGGTCGGACTTATCAGCCAGACTTTAAGAATCCAGCAAAGCCTGGTGTTGCAATGCCAGTGGTGGGAGGTGAAAACAAATATAGGACCACGTCGCTTTTGTCTGCAGATTGTGATTCTTGTGTGTTTTCTCCAGTTGGGGTTCACAGCAAGGATGAATCTCTGGCTAGGGATGTGATGCAGATTGTGGAATTGTTTGCAGGAAATGAGTAGCTTGCTTCGTTATCTTCTCCAAGAATTTTTTGGGAGATTCTTCTGAATTATTTGTTGAATGTTGCTTTGTATAGACAAAGGAGTGGTGTGTCGTATGAGTCATCCTAATGTGATGCAATTTCAATTGTCTTGGAAGCTGGAACAATGTAGCTTTCAATGTTTTCAGATGGTTAATCAATAAACGTATTATTATAATGGTACTCAACTAATTAGAAGCAGAAGAATTTTATGCTTGGTTTATTGTCCACAATTTTTAGTTTGATGTTAGGGTAAAGGGTTTGTAATTCTTTTCTGTCAAGGTGCCTCCTTCAATCCATTCTTGGCAAATACCTCCTAGGGATACATCCTGTACATCATCGTTGTAGATAAACTTTTGCAATCAGAAGGTATGCCTTCCTTGTATCATGTTTTGTTTGTATGTAAAGATTAAACACAAGGTTGTTCATGGACTTGCTCACAATTATGTTGCACGGATGTATCTTGCATCATTTTCTGATGTAATGTGTCATTCTGAGCAGTGAGCGACACACCACCCCTGCTCAATCGGTGAGCGGCTTCAAGGGGTAGAGGGGAATAAAGCCAGTCCTGATCAGGGAGCACCTCATCCAGGATGTAGACAACTTCAATCATGGTAACAAAGGCCACAGAATTGTTGGAAGGGATGAAAGTGAGGCTCAATTCGTCCGAAGTCATATCGACTGCATACTCCTTCCATAGATAAGAACCATTGCAGTCTTAAATGTTAAATTGCTCATGAGCACAAATTGTTTTGTGACTACTGTTATGGAGGGGGATGACAAGTTTTGACCTGGATTCGGAGGAGGTAAAAGTAGAGCCAAAGCTAGTGCCTACCTAGCTACTTGCTTGATATCGAATGCTAATGATTACAGATTTTTGAAAACTCAAGCAGATTTGTGGACCAGAAAAGGGACACTAGAAAATGGAGGTTGCACTGAATCAAGAATGTAATTCTGACCTAGGGATGTTACATTTTGTGAGTATCCACAAGCAATCAAGTAGTTATCAAGAGGGATGAAAGAGGAAGAGCATTCATGAAGCACAAAATATTAAAAAAAATAAAGGATAGAACCAGAGGCTCCCACTTCATTAGTCTGATCCCTACTATATTTGGCTTCCATGGCTACCAAAATCACCAAAAAGAATATAACAAGAACTGGCTCTTCGAAACCGTCAAGCCCTTCAAACCATTTGCATCAAGTCGGTTTTCCTAAATCGTACAAATCCTTTCCTGATAATTGGTTCAATATGCTTCCTGCTTCTTTGCATTTCAGTGTTAAATCTTTGCTCAGAGCTCGAAAAACGCAGCTCATTCCTTGAAGCGTTTGTGTTTCAGTTTTTCTATTCCAATTTGCTTCTTCAGTAACATCCAGCCAATCTGCCAAGCAAAAAAAAAAAAACAACCGGCAATCCAGCTACCAAAATCGTAATAGAATACACCTGAGAGATTTTCTACTCAACCTAGATCAATTTTCCTAAAATGAGCCCAAGTTGGTTGGATAATAAGATCCAGGTCGGGATTTTGATCCCACGCTGTCAAGAAGTCATACTGCTCTAGTGCACCTAGACATATCAGGAGTCATACTCAGCTTGTGTTTCATTGTTCACTGACGGTGGTATTTCAATAGAGAAGCAAATACGGAGCTCCAAGAAATAAGAGAATTGTAGATTCACCAGATGCAATGCAGCATGTTGAAATTCCCAGTCTTTCTGTACATTGGACAGAGTTCTTCTATATACGCGAATCATAAACAGTTTAGCAGTAACAACAATCATTCTTATTTCTTGAGAAAAAAAACAACAATAATCATTCTTGACATCATGAATAGAACATAGTACTGGAAGGGCATGTTCAAGTTAATTACACTGCAAATTTCATTGTTGATCTACTAAATGAGTTCTACTAGTTGTATTACTTAGGTGGATTAACCCACTACAACTCTACGTTGAGCCCGATTTGAGTTTTTTGTGAACAGGAGAATAACTTAACAGAAGAGAGGCTCCACCTAAGGTTGTAATCTTCTTGTGCTAGCTTATAGACTCCAGAATTCCCCACCGAATGACTCCACCTAAGGTTGTATCTGGATCGTGGATTTGTCAGGGAATATACAGAGCAACAAGATTAGGCACCAGAAAAGCTATTCGAAATATCCTAAACAATTCGGATTTTTACAGTTTTTTACTTTTACCATTTCTCTCCTTTTGACTTGAAACCCACAAATGTAAGATCCAAACGCAACCAAAGTAAAATGATTGATCAAATGGAAATCTTGCAGGACATGAACAACCAGTTCACCAGAAGAGTTAAGGTCGAGCTAACATGGGTTAGTTCTTTAATGCATTAGGTGGAGACCAGCAAATGGAGGCAAGAATCAGGCATGACATCAACCGAGCCTTCCTGCCATAACAACCAAATGTTTCTTACACCATTTCAGATGGACATACCGCAACATAAGGCTTGGAGAGAGTTGGAGAGAGAGAGAGAGAAGTGGAGTATTATATTTTATCGTGGCTCAAAACTTCCATGAAAACCAATAGAAAAATAATGGAATGTGCTGCCTCAGAAGTCAGAACCCAAGCAGTGGCAACTATACTATTTTCTGGAATCATGGTTGGCGGTGATTAACTTCACTTGGGTCGATTCCTATCACAGACCAGTTAATATGTATGAACACCAACCAACACGTCCAAGCAATAGAATGTCAACAGTAATTACTTAAACAAGGTAACAACCCCCAAACCGTTGACCATGGATTAAAAACAAAGCATATCTTCAAGAGGTCCAGCTAAGCCCCATGTCCTTAGTTCACTAAGGATTAATCTAAAGAAAATAGCTGACAACACGCTCAGGACCAAAACCCACTGGAGATAGTAGCCTATAAATACCAACAGAAACATAGTGTCTTACCCATCTCCTAACTTATCTCCCTCGTTAAGTCATGAAGATCTTAAGCAACAGTTGCTTTTTGATCATTCTGCTTCTCTTTGTATCTAGTGCAGTACAAATAATGGCAGATTATTGTACCTGCACGAACTACAACAGCCACTGCTATTACAAGCAGCTTCCATGTCCAGCGGAATGCCCTTCTGAAAATCCATCTGGCCCAATGGCTAAAGTTTGCTATATTGACTGCGACTCACCTGTGTGCACACCCGTGTGCAGAAGTAAGATACCTATAATATAGACACTGTCTGGTATTCGATTCACTCTCGTTTAACAATTGTTGTGTACCCCTTGATTGTGGGTGGAAACTAACAATCTTATGTTTTATTCTTTTCAGCTAGGAAGCCAAATTGCAATACCCCTGGAGCAGCATGCTTGGACCCGCGGTTCGTTGGCGCAGATGGCACTGTATTCTACTTCCATGGGAAAAGCAACGAGCATTTCAGCTTGGTTTCAGATCTCAATATCCAAATCAATGCTCGCTTCATTGGTCTAAGGCCAGCGGGTAGACCAAGGGACTACACCTGGATTCAAGCACTAGGAATCCTTTTTGGCTCTCACAGTTTCTCTGTTGAGGCTATCAAAGCAGCAACATGGGAAGACGAAATCGACCACCTAAAATTCTCATACAATGGCAAAGAGCTAGTCATACCTGAAACATACCCATCTTTGTGGTTATCCGCACAAAACGACCTAAAAGTACAAAGAACATCAAGGAAGAATAGTGTTTTAGTCACTCTGCCAGAAGTTGCTGAAATTTCAGTCAATGTGGTGCCAGTGACCAAGGAAGATGACAGAATCCATAACTACCAGATACCTTCGGATGACTGCTTTGCTCACTTAGAGGTGCAATTCAAATTCTACGAACTTTCCACAAAGGTTGAAGGTGTGCTCGGCCGGACTTACCAACCAGATTTCAAGAATCCGGCAAAGCCTGGTGTTGCAATGCCGGTGGTGGGAGGTGAAAACAAATATAGGACCACATCGCTTCTATCTGCAGATTGTGGTTCTTGTGTGTTTTCTCCAGTTGGGGTTTACAACAAGGATGAATCGCTGGTTATAGATTTTGGCCTGCTAGATTGCACCACTGGGGCTAGCACTGGGAATGGAATCATGTGCAAGAAATGAGTAGCCTATGCTATCTTCTCCTAGAATTTCAGGTGTTTTTTCCTTGATTAATAATTGAATGTTGCTTTCTAGAGACTAGAGAGAGATGTGTCTTATGTTTTATCCTTGAGTGGTGCAATTTCAATCATTTCAAAGCTGGAACGACGCAGCTTTTAGTTTTTTCACATGGTTAATCAGGATTTTGTATCATTTTCTGGCTCTGAATCTTGTTTTCCACCAACTGCATAATATTCATGGTACTCAAAAAATTAGTAGCAGGCTAGCAGCATAAGAATTTCACCGTACTCAGCTGATTAGAAGAAGCAGAAGAATTCATGCTTGGAAATATTAAGAACAAGCAGAATCGAAAGTGCTAAGATGTAAAACCATAATGAGAACATTAGAAGAATAGAAGATGATAGTGAAACCGTAACAGTGACCGAAACTCTGTTCTCGTATGTCAACTTTCCGAAAGCTTAGGAATCCATATTTAATACATGCCCTAATACAAGAGAACATACTTGTGAAAACATTAAGCACTATCCGAAACAAAGGATTCCTGGTTTTTCCAAGGCATTCTCATAACTCTTTGTGCAATGGAAGACAGCACAACAGTAAGACTTCCCATCCAAAAAGAAGACCATACCATGATAGCATGCATCTCTAAGCCTCAAATAACAAAGATAACAAATATTCCTCCTTTTTTTGTCTTTTTCCTCTCAAACAAACAATTATATAAGTAAGATGATCCGTAACAGATTTGGAACATTGTTAGAATGACAGGAAATGAGGAAAGTTGACAATTATATTAATTGAAATCAAAACAATATTAAAGTCTGTGCTAATTTACGCACAGCATTTGATGGATCCAATGGCTCCCACAAATCTGCTACAGTACATACCCAATCTTATTATCGCATAAACATTGCTGTATAAACCAAGAACAAAAACAAGCAGAAAGAAGAGGAATAAGCTTCCCTTACTCGAGAGAGGTCCATTAACTTCTGAGCCTGGGGAAAAACCAACCTCTACTCATCCAACAGCCAAGATCACAAGCATCTGGACATATATTTCTTATCTTCCACGTGGATTAACCAGCTGCGAGAAAACAGCACTTGTCGCAGCATCTTCCGCATCGTCATCAGTGCCAGAAGCCACACCATCAACCATACTAACACTATTATCGAATGGCTCAAGTGGAGTCAGTGGAATGACTGGGATATGATTTGTACTATTATCCTCGGGTTCCATGAGAGCTGATGATGTCTCCTCAAGCTGAAGAGCATACTCAAGGTTCCACAGAACATCACCCATTGATGGCCTGTCCACCCCATGCTCAGCCAAACACTTCTCCGCCGTCTCTCCAAACTTTTTAAGGGAAGCCGGATTTACCTTCCCTACCAGATTCTGGTCCATGATTTGATCCAACATCCCTTTCTTTTGCCAAGTCATTGCCCATTCCGCGATATTAACTTGTTCCCTAGGGAGCACAGGGTTTAAAGCCGGTCTTGTGCATAGAACTTCCATTAGAACCACCCCAAATGAATAAACATCTGATTTCTCAGTAAGTTGCTGCCTTCTGAAGTATTCAGGATCAAGGTAGCCAAAACTACCCTTCACGGCAGTACTCACATGGGTCTGATCCAAAGCTGGACCTGCTTTAGAGAGACCAAAATCGGCAACTTTGGCTACAAAATTCTCATCCAAGAGTATATTTGTTGTCTTCACATCTCTGTGAATAATACTCTGAGCTGCCCCTGTGTGGAGATAGTGAAGACCCCTACAAGCCCCTATGCAAATCTCAAGCCGTTGCTTCCATGAGAGAGGAGGGAGATCTGTTCCATAAAGATGGCTCCTGAGGGGCCCATTTGCCATGTATTCGTAAACCAGTATCATTTCTGACCGTTCATCACAATACCCAATAAGAGAGACCAGGTGCCGATGACGGAGTTTGGACAACATTTCGATCTCAGTTCGAAATTCCGCAAGACCTTGTTCAGATCTGGGGTTACCTCTCTTCACAGCAACCTTAGTCCCATCTTCCATTGTCCCTTTGTAGACCCTACCAAAACCCCCAACCCCAAGAAGCAAGCTCTCGTCGAACTTGTTAGTGGCATCCATAATTTCTTGGAACGTGAACAACCGACCGAGGTTGCTGGAAGCTAAAGAGATACAGCTGGCGGTTCCGCTCTTCTGAGAAACTGTGGACATTTTTGTCATGGTTTGAGAGTTTCCATGTAAAGGAAGTGGAAGCCATGTATGCCCCCCTGTATTGGTAGTCTTTGACTTACGGGATACCAAGCAGCAATAACAGAAGCCAATAAATGCAACTGCAGCTACAGCACCCACAACTGAACCGATTATAATGCCGATGCTGATGTTTTTGGAGGCTGATAAAGGAAGGATAGTCTCAACGGGTGAAACCCCATCCAAACTCCTGGCTTTATTACTAATCTTCAGTACCTCCAAACCATTCATGATCGCATCCCTTACATCAGCCATTGTATCTGGACCAACACTGACTGTCAAAGTATCGGAATTGGCAGAAGTATTGGAAACAAAATCTTTGTAGTAAGGCACACCCAAGTCTCCTGTTAAAGTTGACAGGTCCAAACTCCCAAGAGCAATATAAGAGTTTATGTATAGATTGAACACAAGGTTGTTCAGGGACTTGCTCACGATATCGCAGAAGTGCACTCTGACAAAATAGGTGAAGTTTGGGTCGACAGGTAGGACCCATGTAATGTTGAAGTTATCATCGGCTACATTGGCCTCACCCATGGTTTCAGCTGTGGCATAAACCCAATTTGGTGCAATTTGAGGTGTGAGATCAGCTTTGTATTTTATGTTTGCAGGGTTAACAGAAACATTGACAGCAGAGCTGTTCACGTGGAGGTATCTCGCGTCATTTTCCCAAGTTCTTCCCAATGTATCATTCTGAGCAGTGAGCAAGGGACCACCCATGTTCAATCTGTAAACGGTTTCAAGGGCATAACTGGAAAGGCCACTAAAAGGGGCAGAGGGGGATAAAGCTAGTGCCTGGTCAGGCAGCAACTCGTCCGGGATGGAGACAACTTCAATCGCATTAACAAACGCCACTGAATTGTTGGAAGGGATGAAAGTAAGTGTCAAGTCGTCCGAAGTCACATTGACAGCATACTCCTTAAACAGATAAGAGCCATTGTAGTTCTTGAATGTAAAGTTGCTCAAAAGCACAAAGTTTTCCGTGACTACGGTTATGGAGGCGGATGACAAGTTTTGACCTGAATCTGGAAGAGGGTAAAAGTAGAGCCGGATCCAGTGCCTACCTATTTGTTTGATATCGAATTTGTATGATAACGGATTTTGGAAAACTCGAGCAGATTGGTAGACCGGAAAAGGGGCACTAGAATTGGAGGTATTAACAATAGAACTTCCTTGACTTTTCCATGAAAACGAAGATTGCCCTGAATCAGAAATATATGTCTGACCTAGGAATGTTACATTTTGTGAAGATCCACAAGCAATCAAATAGTTATCAAGAGGGATGAAAGAGGCAAAGGATTCATGAACCACAAAAACAAACAAAAAAGATAGAACCAAAGGAACCCACTTCACTAGTTTCATCCCTACCATTTTCGGCTACCAAAATCCCAAAAAAGAAGATAACAAGAATTGGCCAACGTCCGCCCTGCCTCCAGTTTTAAACAAACAAAAACAAGGAGCTGATTTAGTTAAACTTCAAACCCAAAACAGACACACTGGCTAGATTCAAGGGAGCAAAACTATTAAAACCCCAAATGGACAAGACTCAAACTTTATAAGAAAGAGACCCCCAATTGGCACACTGGCTAGATTCAAGGGAACAAAACTATTAAAGACCCTAATGGACAAGACTCAAACTTTATAAAAAAGAAGCCCTCAATTGCCCAAATGGAGCAGACCCAAGTCCCCAAAACTCATGCCCTGAAACCCCAAGGTAGAAAACCCCAGGATCTACCAATGTCCTACCCAAATAGCTGAAAAATGTCAAAAGGGAAACTGAACTGAAAAATGGACCTTACGAAAACAGGAAGACCCAGAAAGTGATGAAAGTTTGGGGTGGCCTTACCTCACATAAAGAGCTAAAATGCGCTGTAGATGCAGTGGACTGGAATGGGTATGGTTGTGAAAGCAGATAAGGGGAGAAACCCAGCTCGAGATTTCTCATCAATGGCACTATTTTGATGAACACCCATCAATCAGTTGGAAGTTTCAGTGAAACTCCAACAGCTCTTTCCAGGCTGTTGTTTAGGCTGTCAATTTCCACAAAACCAAAGGGGTGGGGGACCCACGTATGAAACTGCAGCTCGCAAATCAACCCCTCTAATTTGGAGAAAAACAGCTGTTTAACATCTTTTGTTTTGATTTTAGTATCTGGAGATTAGGTTGCTACATGGAAAGAGAAACGGAATGCCATGAAAGTTCTGCAAGTCTAGTCGGTCAGATTTTAGTTACAATACACCTCAGCTACACCTCATATGTAATTGGGGTCCATTCCAATAGAATTTACCTGTATACGAGAGAAATATAGAACAATCGATATGTCTCTAACATTTTTATTTCTTCTATTACTAGTACATTTATGATTAATGCTCCTTTTCCCGAAGTAAAAGAGAAACGAAAAGAATTCAACCGCCCCAAGCTAAAATCATGACTTTCGGGTTCGCCAAATAGTTTTGATCTGGGATTTATAGATTTACTTGTAAGTTCTAAGATTTGATTTTTCTTTTTACAAACCCCTGGGACAACTCTATTCCACACTGAGCTGCGCGCAAACTCACGCGGCATTACTAAGAAAATAAATGCTGTGTTTGGAACACTTTTTTAAAAAGTAGTAGTAGTAATAAATTGAGAGATAGAGAGAAAAATAATTGAAAGTATAAAAAATTTAGAAGGAATTTTTTAAAAAATACTCTTCAAAAAGTGTTCCAAACAAAACAGAAAAAATCAAGACTCAGCGCCGCTCGGCTGTATTTGCGGATGTAACGTGAATGGCGGTGTTTCGGAGTTTTGTTACGGTAGCAGCTCGACCACAGCTGGTAAGGAGTGTATAATGGCGTGTTTGACCCTGTTTGACTTTGACCATCATATGGTGAATTATATTATAGGTTATGCATAATTACAATGAAATCTATGAGAGTTTTTGAATGACATTTATAAAATATACTCTCTGTGTCCCAATTTAATTGTTATTTTTTGGAGTTCGTGGCGCTTTTCAATTAATTATGCCTTGCAATTTATAATGTTTTAGGTGATTTTAAAAATATTGAATTATAGAACAAATCGATATCTATAAAATAAGATCCATATTGAATATAAAATTTATTATTACTTTAAAGATATAACTAGTTTTTTAATTTAGTTAAAATAGAATTGGGATAAGTAAATTGGAACGGAGGAAGTACTTTCCAGAAAGATTTTGTGAGTCAAAAGTATAATTGAAATCCCAAAAGCTCGTCTATGAATGATTTATTCTCCTATTCATTTTTCAAAATATGTTTTGATATTTTCTATTTTAGAATATGTGGTCAAACACCTAGAAGGCAATTCTAGGTAACGCAAAATAAAAACCTCTGTCTACCAAACACTCAATAGTACTCTTTTAAAAGCATTCCAAACCAATCTACTACTCCTACTTCAAATCGAAGCAAAATTTGAGAGCATTTTAAATTCTACAAACCACGTAGAGTAGAATTCAAAATCTACCATGAAGTATTTCTATTAAACACTCAAAATAGTTTTTAAAAATTTAAAATTTTAAAATCAACCTCCCGAATATTTACGATAATAGTTTACGAGTGATTAATAATATTGGGTGAAGCGCTCAAATTTTACACCTTACGCCATTTGGCGTGGTGTTATTAATCATTAAAAGGCAATAAAGAAGATGGATGAAGATTTACATTAATTTCAGGATGTTGAAATCATTAAAAAGATGAAATTGAATAGACGCTCATTTACAAGTGAGAATAAATGCTTGAAAATACACCAAAAAGAATGTAGTCTTTTCCCTTTGCTATCTTTTATTGGTTCCGTTACCTTTTTGTTAGTCTATGGGCAACATTAAGATACAATCATAATTCAAAGATCATTGATTTACTTTTGGAGCAAATACACCAAAAATACATTAACCGTTGGATCTCTCGATATCCGATGGGTACACGTCCTATACAGTGCACCGGTTCTATATGATAACTTTCCCTTATCTCCGACATTTGTCTTTGGCCTGAAATCATTGACAAATTTTCAACAGGGAAATTATAATAATAGTGAATCTTTTTTTGGAATAAATTATCAAATAGTACTGGAAGCAAATTGCTTTTCCCACCCCCTGACACCACACCCCCCGGCCCCACGATCCTTTTCCCAGACTACCCCCTCTCTCTCTCTCTCTCTTTTTCTGTCTCTCTCTCTCTCTCTTTACCGTTTCTAATTTCTTTCTTCATTTAATTACTTTTATCTTCTTTATTTAATTTCTATAAATACACCATTTCTATATTAAAAAATATAATTCTAGAATTCAGTGCTCCAAATTTCAATTCAATTTAATCGGGACGACGATCATATTTTTTTTGATCATTTTATTCTAAATGATCATAGTAAATTTTTTGCTCTAAGGCCTTTGAACGAGTACCCTATTACTCATTATTTAGTTTCAGGATTCTCTTAGGATGTCCATTAAAAAGTCTTGGAGCCAAAAATTTATTATGACCATTTAGGATGAAATGATCAGAAAAAATAACATCTTTGCACCGGTTCAAACGGATTGAAAATTGAAAAACTTTTTTTAAGTATTTTTAAATATATAAACGGTGTAAAAAAATAAGTGTTTCAATTTTCAATCAATTTGAACCGGTACAAAGATGTTATTCTGATCATTTCATCATAAATGGTCGTAGTAAATTTTTTACTCTAAGACCTTTCAAATTGTTTTGGCATTATCAATTTCCTATTTTAAAAGTAGAGAAAATATGTTTAGACTGGTTAATATTGTACTTATACATATTTATTTTTTATATAGATTTTTGAAAGCATAAAAGATATATTCGCTTGGGATGGGGGGCTCTGCTGTGCCTCATGGCACAGTACCCCCTGCTCACGTGCCGTTTTGCATTTAAAAAATAATAATTAAGTTATCAATTTGCAATCCTATGAAGCAGAAACGTGATTATGATAATTTTAGACATAAAATTTAATTATGTCTCTTTAGAATAATATGATCAGAATAATAAGATCTTCACACTGGTTCAACCTGATTGAAAATTGGTGTAATTAATTTTTTAACCATATTTTTTAATATATAAATGTTCAAAAAAATTATGTGCTCTAATTGTTAATCCGTTTCAACAAGTACGAAGATCTTATTATTTTGAACATATAATTTTAAAGGATCATAATTAACTTTTATCTCTAGAACTCTCATAATTAAGTACATACTCTTTATTTAGGATCTTATGGAACAGAAACATGATTATTAAAACCTTAAAGACAAAAGTTAATTATGCCTTTTTAGAATAATATGATCAAAATAATAAATAAGATTTTCGCACTTGTTCAAACGGATTAAAAATTGGAGCACTTAATTTTTTATAGAACGTTTATATATTAAAAAATATGGTTAAAAAATTAACTGCTCCAATTTTTAATCAGTTTGAACTAGTGTAAAGATCTTATTATTTTGATCATATTATTCTATAGAGACACAATTAAATTTTATCTTTAAAATTCTCATAATCACGTTTCTGCTCCATATGATTGTAAATTGATAACTAATATTTTTTTTTTAATGCAAAACGGCATAGTTTAGGGGTGTGGGTAGGGGGTACTGTGCCATGAGGCACAGCAGAGCCCCCGGATCCATTAGCTTGGGCGCGAAGCGTTGATCTTAAAGATGGTATTGTAGTGGTTAATTGAAAATAGAATTTGAGTTAACAAAAAAAAAAGAAGGGGGAAAACGGGAAAGGAAACAAAGAAAAGAATTGAAAATTAGGAAAAAAAGAAGAAAAAAAAGAAGGATTAAAACCGGAAAGAGCAGGAGGGGTGAATAGAGAAAAAAAAAAAAAAAGAAGAAGAAGAAGAAAATGAACTGGAAAGAAGAAGTGGGGGAGGGTAAAACGGGAAAGAAGAGGGTGGGGTCCGGGGGGGCTGTGTCAGAAGGGGGGGGGAAAAGCAGCCCTCGTACTAGAAAGGGTAAGAGAAGGGGACATCTGCCATACTGGCCATGTGCTTCATTTCGGCGGTTATTAGACAAAAACAGTTGTTAGTAGTTCTCTTTTGTTTTTTACTTTTTTTAATTTTTTGATTAACGAACAAAAAGTTGATACTAGTATTTCTTTATTTATAGTCTTGCTGGCTTCCGTTCATTAGGCGGAGAATAATATGTCAGTAATATCAAACAAGTTTAGACATATCTCATAATATTGATACACTTTTACAAATATTATTTTTTTTTTTTGAAAATTAATGTACATTTTATCTATTATTCTTCGTCCTAAAGGCAAAGGTTAACATTTTTCCTTTATTTAATTTGGTTATGAAAACTTGTAACGCGTAGTAGTTAGGCAAGTCCCATCTCAAAAAAAAAAAAAAAGTAGCAGTAGTAGTTTGGCAAGTCAACGTTGAGTTGTGAACGATTGTGAACTAAAGATTTTGGCCCCGTTTCGCTAAAAGAAGTATTGTAAGAGAATGACTGATCTCGTAAAACGAAAAATAAATACTTAAAAAATAAGAACCTAAGCAAAACGAGACCTTTAATTTGTCACTAGCTAGGTCCCAACCGCGTCATCTTCCAGCTAACAGAACTAAACAATCTTTAACTAACCATGTTCTGATGTTACCTGAGGATACCATACCTAATCGTCTTTGATTTTCAAGTTACTATGGAGTGTTTGATTTCAAAATGTTTGTTAAGACAAATTTGAAAACACGAAAAATGGAAGAAAAATTCTAAAAATTTACTCTAAAGGACTGAAGGAGGAATTTCTTGTATATTTCACGGCACGCTAGAGGAGGATAGCGTGACCGTCTTATGATGAAAAATATTAGAATAAAGGTTTCTTTGCATATTAGAATAAAAAATTAGAATAGAGGTTTGGAGGGAAGTGACCTCATTTTGTAATGCTCATTCTTATTAATGTATCCCGACTCCTTATTAATAATATCTCTTATTTGTAACGAAGTAAATAATTTGAAATATGAATGAATAATGATAAGCATTTTTTCTTGATTTGGATTTTTTTAAAAGGTGAAAAAAATTATGTTCAGATTAGATCGCCAAAAAATAACCTGTGTTTTTTTGGAAGATGTGTGAACTGTTACCACCAGAAATTGTACCTATCTCTTGATTATTGTAAATAGTTTCAGCTTAAAATGAAAATGATGGTTTTTAAAAGTAAAATGATTTTGGTACTCCAGTACATTTTTATGATAACACTCCATAATTTCTCTTAGTGTTTCTTGCTATGTATAATTTTTACACTAAAAGACAAGTTTTGGAGTGCCATCATAAAAAAGTGGAGTGCCAAAATCAATTAAAAAAAAAAAAAAAACCATACATATTTTTCATTCAATTCGGTGAATTTGTTTGAATCTTTGTTTCCCGGATTTATTTGGTTATTATTTAGAGATTTTCTTCGGCCCAAGGTACTGGATATAATGAAGGCCCATGAGAATGCAAATTGTTGGGGCTAGGCTTTCGTTATGATTAGGTCCATGAGAATGCAAATTGTTAGCATCCTTGTTTATGAGTAGAGCCCATTCCATCCTCAATTATTTTTTGGTTATCCTAGAAGGTCCTAGTCTCTAGTACTATCCTGGGGGAAATAAGAGTGGGGTATTCATTCGTCTCTTTTTAGAGTCTAAAAATTCATTGGGAAAAATTCAAAAAAACCCCTGAACTTTGAACCCAATGTCAAATAGGCACCTGAACTTAAATAAACTTCAATTGAACACCTGAACTTTCACTCCGTTATTCAATTTACCCCCTGCTGTCTCAATCCGTGACTTTTCTAATGGCAACCGCTGAGCTGGACACTAACAGACAGAACAAAATGTTAGAGGGAGAAATTGGAGGGAAACAACAGTGATCTGTCACCTTTTTAAGCCTCGTTCGGCCAAATAAGCCTATTGGTTTATTTTTTGTCTTTATTCAACTTTTTTTTTATATTTGTTTGTTTTTTGTCAATTTTTTGGAGATTATTGCATCGTCATAACGAGAGGAATCTAAAAAATAAAAAATTATGATCGAAATCCATTTTTTTAATAAAGACGAAAAAATTGGCTTATTGACTTATTTTTATCTTTATTCAAAAAAATTAGGTTTCGATCGTAATTTGTTACTTTTTAGATTCCTTTTTTTATGACGATGCAATAATCCCCCAAAAAAATACAAAAAAAATTTGAATAAGGACAAAAAATAAGCAAGTAGGCTTATTTAGCCGAACGGGGCCTTAAAAAGGTGCCAGAGCACTGTTGTTTCTCTCCAATTTCTCCCTCTAACGTTTTGTTTTGTCTATTAGTGTCCAGCTCAGTGGTTGCTGTTAGAAAAGTCACGGATTGAGACGGAAGGGGATAAATTGAATAACAGAGTGAAAGTTCAGGTGTTCAATTGAAATTTATTTAAGTTCAGGTGCCTATTTAACATTGGGTTCAAAGTTCAGAGGTTTTTTTGAATTTTCTCCAAATTCATTTTGGGTTGTTTTTTAATAAATGTTAATTTTATAAAATTAGTGTGTAAAAGTTGATATATTTTGCTCTAAAAAAGTATTCCATTTTAAAAAGTTAGTAAGTAAAAGTGTAATGATGATATCTTCATAGAGGAAAAGTACAAGTTGACGCGAAAAGTGTGATGATGATGTCTCCTTGATAAGTTAGATTAACGAAGCTAGACACTTAAAAATAGACGAAGAAAATACTATGATTCTCTGTACTGTCTTTAGGTGAATACTCGAATAACCATCCTACAACAACAAACATTTACATAAACTCATTCATATTCATATCGGGGTCCACATACTACAACTCCAGTACTGTGTGTTGATAATGCTATTCACACAACGATCCAAATACAACAACTTGCACAACCTCTCACATACATGTGGGGCCTACACATAGTAGTGTGTGTGGAGCCCACGTACATGTGAGAGGTTGTGTAAGTTGTTGTGTTTAGATTGTTGTGTGACTATCATTTTTGTACTAAAAATGTGAATGTATATATAAGTATTTGTGATTGAATAATAATTGATACTCGAATGTCCTTCGGAATGCTTTCTCACAACAATGACTCAGAGGGGGATGTAAAGATCTCGCAAGTCTTCACCACATGTTAATGGAAGAAATCAACACTTGAAAAAGGTAACCCCATGTCTTACATCAAATTAACCGAATCAACATCAAAAGTCCCCGGCCAGCGCTGAAATCCTAATATACTATAAACAAAAAAAGTCTATAAAATAATCGTCCATTCATGAGAAGACGCGAAGTGATCGTTTTATAAGGCGTCTTGAAATCAACGATCACACAAATTTTCAGTACCTTAAAATCGTAGCTTTTCTATGTACGCCCCACGCTCATCAATAAGAGGATGGCGCATGCATAATTGCATATGCATGCTGCATAAATTTTTGTACTAAACTTTCGACAGAGAGTCGAGAGACTTATATACGAACGATATGTCTAGATAGAGAGAGGAGTTGAAGGGCAGGGAGAGAATGGAGAGATTTGATATGATCATCTGTAAGATTTGAGAATAGCTCCACAAAAAGTACAAACAACGGCTTTCCAAGATTTCCAGTACAACGGCACGTAACAAAACCTTGTCGCCGTCCTCATATCCGCCACGCTCGCACCACCGCCGCACTTCGAACACGTCCCTGCCGCGGGCTTGCACCGCCTCACCACCCTCTTCTGGTCCACCAAAAAGCAGAAACAAACCATTGCTTGATGATACTGGCTTGATCTCCGGAGTTATAGGATGGTGTTGGGGATTTAAAATAGGTGGTTTGTGGCCTTATTGGTCGAGCTGTTGTGGGTTCATTGATGGGATATTTGTAACCAAACCGATGATTGACACGTGTTTTTTTTCCTAGTACTCTCTCCGTTGTTAATAAATATGGGAAAAGATCATAGGAACTACAGGTTTAGGACCTGTTTGGACCGTATTGTCAAGAGGTGTTGTATTCTCCCCTTTTAACACCTGAGACCCAGCATAACACCCCGTTTGGCAGTAAAAAATGGAAGGGTATTCTTTTTACCCCGTATTCCACTACACCTCCTAGTACCCCCTGAGGGGTGTTAGCCATGGGTAAGGTTTGATCCGTAGGGTTTGATATGTTATTGTGAAATCCCCCCTAACCCCTCTTCATTTTGAATGATTGTACCCCTCCTAATCCCATTTTCCAACCCCAGGCACCCATTTCTTGAGCAAAAGCAAAACAAATTAAGTGTTCCAAATTTTAATCTGTTTGAATAGGTGAAATTTTTTTATTTTTTGATCATTTAATTCTAAAGGGTCATAATTAAATTTTGACTATAGAGCTCTCGTTAATTAGCCCTTAGAAAGTCGTAAAACCAAATATCTCTTAGGGCAAACCAACAAGAGCCCTATAGTCAAAATTTAATTATGACCATTTAGGATAAAATGATCAAAAAACTAAAATCTTTCTACCTGTTCAAACGGATTGAAATTTGGAGTACTTAATTTTTCAACCTGCAATTTATATATTAAAAAATATGGTTAAACAATTAAATGCTCCAATTTTCAATCCGTTTGAACCGGTATAAAGATCCTATTTCTCTGATCATTTTATTCTAAAGGGTCATAATTAATTTTTGGTTTCAGGGCTCTTGTTAGTTAGTCCTAAAAAATATTTGGTTTTACGACTTTCTTATGGCTAATTAACAAAAGCTCTATAGTCAAAATTTAATTATGATTCTTTAAAATTAAATAATCAGAAAAATAAAATCCTCTCATCTATTCAAACGGATTAAAATTTGGAACACTTAATTTTTTTTGCTTAACACGTATTTATTCTAATTATAGTGAAACTAACAAATTTTGTAAAAAAACACTACATAAAGGGCAAAAAAGTTATTTAACAGCTTTTTACATCAATCTCCCTGTTTTATTTATACCCCAAATTAATCCTTCATCCAAACTAAGTACTATTTAATACCCCCTCCATAAACATCACATCAACGTGGGTCATCCCTTATTAACCAATACGCCTTACTATCTAATCCCCCTTCTTACATAATACCTCCAAACCTAATCCCGCATCCAAACGGGCCCTTAGGGACAGAATCAATATGTGACAGATTTTTTAATGAAAAAATGCATCTTTTAAAGACTTAGAATTGCGTGCCGGACATTTATTTAAAGATGAAGAAATAAAAAAGTAGATGTTAGATACATATGGGGTAGTAATTTGATCACGTATTTGTAGCTGCAAACCTGCTCTCGGCTTTTCACGGTAATCTTGTGGATCAATTCGACGTGTTTGACTGTTTGTTACAGTTTGATGATGGGTCGAATCGAGTGAGCTGTTCGACAAGTGATAAAGTACCGTTGGGGTTAATATTTTCCTCCTACATGTGAACTAGTTGGGCAACAAACGAATCGGGCTACTCGCAAGCAGCTTGCAGCTCGACTGATTAAGGGCTCGACTTGGCTCGTTTAGTATTCAAGCGGAGCTTAAGCTCAAGTTTTAGGATCGTGTAGAAAAAGAGATGAGTTTCACACTTTAAAACTCGGCTCAGCTCTACAAAACTTGGCTCATCTGTATAGGCTTGGCTCGTCTAGTACATGAAACCCGTGCTCAGCTTGTTTACGAACAAGCCAAGCTCAATTGCGAGGTTTTACCCTTGTTTAGTAAGCAGGCCCTTCTCCATTACACATATGTTTGGTGATGAAACTCATACAAATGTGTAGTAGAGAAATGCCATAGAGCATCACATGGCAGTGTTCTATGAGCAACCAGAGTAAAATTTTTCCTATTGAAGGTCGAGGTCATCAACTATGTTACATAACAAATTCAAATAATTCGTGAAGTTTTTGAAAGGCGTTTTTCACATTCTCATTTTCGTATTCGTTCAAGCACACATCCTCGTCCAAACCCCTATTCCCTACCCATCTTGTCTTCACATTTTCATGAAGACGTATTGATATATTGTGTAATGTGTTGATCTTATTTCTGTTTTGCTACGATTACATTACATTACGTTCAAATATATACTAGCGTTAGTACCTTACGATAAATGGGTCGGTAAGTAGATTTGTTAACAACATAAAAAAGTTTGTACATCTGGGTTTCTTGGGAAGGTTTGCCATTGAAATTACAAAAAAGCGTCAAAACACGATTTGAGAAAAGATTAGTGACCCTTACCGCATTACGCAGGACCGACATTGTTGCCTGTTTGAGAGAGACGATGATTTATATGGTGTGTTTGTATCTTACCGACAGAAAATGTAACCATTTCTATAAAAGTCCTAAACATATTCAGTTACTCGCGCGGTTAAAGATTCACAGAAGTCATCGAGGAACACTACACTACATATGGAGTATCTAAAATTACGAACTATTAAATGGTGTGATTGGAACATGGGTTCTTGCCATACGACACAATGATGCTGAAATTTTTCAAACACCAGCCACCTAAATATTAATTGCTCGGAAGACCCACCGGCCACGATCAGAAAGGTCGATAACATTTGTATTCCTAATCTCCCCATTTATAGCAGAGGCATGACTGGATGGTGCCAATTCACATTCAATGGCAGAACGGAAATCTAATACCTGTCCTCCCGTGAAATATCAATGTCCTAAAAAGTGAGTGTTTTTATTGCAAGCATTTTTTCCCGGTGTGGTCCTTTGTCACGATAGGAAAGCAAAACTCCAGTTACACACACTTTTGCTCCAAAACTTGTACCTATACTCACATGAGCATAACTCTCCCCACCCTGGCGGAGGGATTAAGAGTCAAGGGAGGCAGCTGACCCCACTGCCTCCTAATTTTTTTTAGAGATTGGTATAATTTTTACCAAATTTTTACTCATTTGACTCCCCTTTAAAATTCATTTTTACCCCAACCCATATGAATAAAATTCATTTTACTCATTCGACCCCACTAATAGAAAATTCTGGCTCCGCCCCGGTCACCCATGTGAGCGTGTTAGTGTTCGTGCAAAAATGGTCGTACCAGTTAACACTAGCATAGTTGGAAACAGAAACAAAGGCTTTGTTCGGTTGCCATTTCCGTTTAGTTTTAGTTTTGAAAACCAATCATTACCCTACTTCTTTCCCCAATCATTACTCTATTTTTTCAATTATTACTTTCTCATCTCTCTCTATCTCTCTCAAATCATTATCCCTATTTTCAATCATTACTCTATTTCTCTCTACACCCACTACCAAAACTAAACTAAACTAAACTCCCAACCAAACACAACCAAAGTCACGCTATCATAGTTCGGGACGAAAGCAAAGTCGCAAACCTTGCTAGGCCCCATCCACGTTGATTTGACCAATCAAACATGTCTTTCGACACAAGATAACAAAAATCAAGAAAAAAAAAAAAACATGTCTTTTAACACAGTAGCGCGTAAACACAATATATGCCTTTACTCAACCACCCAAAGTAAGAACCCTTTTTTTTTTCTTTCATATTTTAATTTTCTGTTCAAACAGTGTCTATCACAAGTGTCAAGTAAATATAAAAGACATGCTCGTATTTTCCAACCTCTACTACACTATTGTACAACTTCAACATACACTGTACATGAGGTAAAACATTACCTAGCAGCCGATGCTTGAGCACTCAAATAACCGCCAAAAACAGACCAAATAGTCGCAAAAAATGGGAATCTCACACTAATTTACAAATTTCAGGGTGAGTTAAAAGATGATAACTTTACCTCCAATGCATAGTTTCTCACTGACTGGAAGACCAAATCCGGTAAAGCAAAAAGAATGAGCTCAAGTATATATATCATGCTGGTATGCAGTAAGAGGAGCTGAGAGCTGCAGGCAACACACAGACCAAATGAGGTCCGGGAGGATTGCAACTTATATTTGCGTCGTCTACATTTGGAAGCAGTAGTTGTGGGGGACGAACATATCCCGCAACCAGTGGCACACACACTATTGAGATAACTATCCGTGAACCTGTCGGTGTACGAGAATTTCAGGAAGGACAAATTAGATTGTTTCTAATATGTGGAAAAAGAAAATCATCCTCAAGTGACTCAGGTACCTTTGTTTGTGGAGAGTGAAACATGCCCCCTTTTCCTTCCGGCAATCATCCAGTTCTCTGAACTGGCATTGATTTCGTACAGTACCTCATCCTGCTGGAGAAGAAATGAGAAAATCCTTCATACTCATCAAACTGTTTACGTATTTTTTACAAATGACAAAGCTGTACACAGTTAATACTTTGCAGCTCCAAAATGCCTATATGCAGAATTGCGAAGAAGAATTATGCCAGACGCACATTTCTTCTCTGAAAATGCGAAGTAAGAAAAATCCGAAATCTCTTCTTTGTGGCAACTTTGTGGGCTCAGTTGTCGTTATCTTTCATCTTCGTCTTATGGCTCTCTTGAGTCCACCTTCAAACAGATTTGAATGTCTTTGCTTTATTTGTGTGTGTTAATGTCACTTTCACTTCGCTGCTCTTTTCTTGCGATCCAAACAATATATTAACATCCTAGGGAACTTACAGATACTTACAGTTACAGCAATCCCACTGGAAAAGCTGACATGGAATAGCAAATACATAATTAAGTCAACCCTGTATTTTTTACTCAAATGACAAAGGCTATTTCATTTGGCGCTAACAGACACTGGTATGGTAACTTCAGTTTAATTTAGAGATGATGAGATATTGACCGACTCTCGAATTGAAGCACTAAATAGAAGAAAATGAAAAACTTCTGGCTTACATTTTTGTCAGAAAGCACTTTCTCCTCGAAATCCTTTAACCTTTCAACTCTCCACTGCATATTGACAAGCTGCCTAACTCTGAGACCGCTTGAAGGAAGAGGAAGAAAACCAACTGCCAGGCAAGGGTCCAGGACAGGCCGCTGTAAAACAAGAGCACTCTTGAAGATCAGAGATTGTGTAGCATCCTCAACACCATCGGGTTCCATGGCTACAGGGGTGTGCGCTCCGAGGCTTCTATCACCCGCTATTCCATATCTGATATTTAGAACACTATCTGGACACAATGCCTTGGCTTCATCTGCAAAACCAAGATAAGTATTGTCTTCTTGCATTAAAAAGTACGAGAACACTTAAATTGATGAGTGGCAAAGCATCCCTGTTGGTTTCCACCCATCATATCCAAGAGGATAAAGGAAAGAGATCATGCCCTTAAGGAAGAATCAAGACAAATTAAGTAAAGTCCTGCAACTTCTATGCTAGTATTTAACACTCTGGCAAGTCCAATATTTCCAGTTGTCTGATCCCCAAACCCTTTCCCTAGTGAAATTAATGAGCACGAGTTAACTCTTTGTCCGGGAAAGGATCAAATTTAAATTTACCTTATGATCTTTGGACCAAGAAATGGATGCTAAACACTTCGTAAACTTTCTAAGGTGCTGTGCTGCTGTCCCAATGTGACATTGCCACATGCTGAAGCTTTAAGGTCAAACACAAATTCAGTAAGGAAAATGCTCCTTCCGTCCCATGTTTCTGTCACCTTAACCATATCTAGATGGCCCACAATTTCCATCCATTTTGTAAAACCAAGGCGTGTGATTATATGCTTTACAATGTTATCCTTTGTAAAGGAAAACATATCTAATCATGCGAAAGCGAGGGATAGACTGGGAAACTGATACTCTAACTGCTTCTTTGCTTAAGAAGTTAGATTTACCAGAGTGGAAAACAAGTATGGGATAAGCAAGTAATGCACAATGTGAGGCGGACAAATTTGCAAATGTTTTTACCTCCATAAATTTGAAATGCAGAGTACATGCTTGGCGAGGCCAAACTCATTACTGCACCTCCACGAATATGTAAACCAATATGTAAACATGAACTTTGTGCATTATGTAACATTTCTACAATTGATGCCTCAAATTTCCAAATCAAGATATCCAACAGGACCACATCCCATGGCATTTGTCAAATACATAACTCTTGGTTTGTATAGCTTAATCAATGATTGATAACTTATGCATAAAGCTAAAGATGAAATGGGCATACCTTTTTCAGCAACTTCAGTCACCAAGCATATACTGAACAGCATTCCTGCTCTGGACGTCGGGGAAATAACAAGGGGAAAGAAACCAGAAGCTGGTCTCCCATCACCTTGTCCAGTGTGAGAAAATCCATCTTGAAGATCCAACCAAGCATCATAGATGGTCAATGATGCTTTCACTTGAGAGTGCAGCATCACCTGGAAGAAGAATGAAAGATGAACACAAAATATGGCATAAGGCATTCCAAAGATTTGACATGAATTGAACTTACAAAGGTGAAGTCTTTAACACCACCAAACAACATTTTCAGAAGCAAAAATTGGCCAAAACGACAAGGTATAGGAGGAAAAGATACCTGCAGAAGTAAAGTACCGTCATTGCATTTGTCTGCAACACGTGTACTCACGTGGAAAAGGTCAGTAAAATGCACAGCTAGGGTCCTGCACATTTATGCGAATCAAACTCGGCCCAAGAAAAATTAATCTACAATAGCTGCTGGAAATATGGAAGAAAAAGGAAGGAAAATAGCAGTACCTTTCAAATGTCTGATTATGTGATACTCCAAACTCAAGTTTCAGTGCAATCGTCCTTAATCCATCCACAACACTCTGTCGGGGGGGAACAGCTGCCCAGAGAAGAGTTGTGGCATATTTATTTGAGCACTTGAAAAACGAAATTGTAGAAGCACATGAAAACCATGAAAAGTGTTTAGTATTCTTTTAACCTGCATTTGTTCCTCTAGCAAGACCCTCACTTATAGCACGGACGGGAATCCACAGGACAGAAGTTATATTGCGAGCCCACTCTGGCAACTCTATTCTGCCATCATTAAGAGTTAATTGCTTACATTCTTCAGTAACAGCAGAACCATTATTTCTAGCATCATCCGAGTAACCCAGTTTGGCTGGAGTTTGGGAAACGTCATCATAAGTCTCCATTTCAATGACATGAGACTCATCGATCCTCAAACCAGGACCAGTGTCAACATGCAAGACAGCACCCTTAAGGGAGTAGTCAATTGGCTTAACAATTATTCCAACCCATTGAGGTTCATTAATGAGCAAAGCAGATGAAACAGCTGCAGAAAGATCTACCAGAGGCCTTGGTTTAAACACCTAATAATGGAAATGAGTTGTAAGATCTTTTGTTAATAGACAATGTTGTTCCTAGTCACAAACAACTACTAGACACATTAAGTAGGAGGCCATACTATTAAAAATGAAATGGGAGAACGATACCTTCCACGTCTTCATCAAAAGATATATCATTACAAAGCACAATTATGATATTTATTAAAAATGAACAATACCTTTAAGATGGGTTTCGTTGGCTTCTCATAACTCATAAAATCGTCACTGTCTGCTGGTCCACCTTTAGAAAAACTATGAGATCTAAATCTCAAGTGACCAATTTGCCCAGTAAGAACCCCCAAGACATATGAACCTGGTTTCTGTGGGGGTAGGGAAAGGGTGATTGTATTTCGCCCAGGCTTTAGTATGATAGCCACAGAGCTCTTTATAGCCTAAAAACAAAAATAGAGAATCAAATATCAGGCAGTCAATCAGATGCATCCTAAAAAGTACTGGTGACACAGCATTAAATAACGTTGCATAAAACAAACCAAAAAGAACGAGTACCTTAACACCTTCATCAGCATTATACGTAGCTATTAGGGTTAGACTGAGTGATTCAAGAGTTATATCATCAGGAAAACCACTCCAAACAGTCACAGATAGGGAACCAGGATCGCCATCACATAGCTCCAATGGTGGCCCAGGATTGCCAGAAAATGTAATCAAGGAAGACACATCAAGGGGCACAGGGTGCTTCATTTCACTATGGGCAAGACGGACTACTTCTGACTGAAAAGCTTGACGCTCCTTGGTTGAGAATAAGCCTTTATCCAGTGAGAGCAATCTCACACACGAGGATAAATAGCCTGCTTGATCATTCAGGATTTTTTGGCACTCTGCTAAATTGGGAAGAACTTCAGCTAACAAATCTTGCCATCCCTCACCAGCATAGAGAGCACAAACCTTCTCATATGACTTTGCAGCAAGATCAAAGTTTCCATGCTTATAGCAGACTGCTGCAATTTCACCATCAAGGACAACTCCATGCCTTTTCCACCATGAACGATGATAATTATCAGCAGCACCTTTTGATAGCTCCAGATACTTTTGCTGAAGGGCCAAGAAATTAAGGATGGTTTATATTAACGTCACTAACCGAGACAGGATTCCCACAAATATCAAAGTAGAAGCCAATAATACATAAGAATCATCAACAAAATGAGGAAAGCTCTAGGAACTTAACATTTGGTTAGAGAGTAAAATGGCGAGGAAGCAAAAACAAGAACTTTTGGTAGATATGAATCTAGGTCTTCTCATAATTCAATGTTAAACAACTTAACTATCTCCGAATATTGCGCAAGTACCCATTAAAGGATGTGCACATGATTAAAAAGAGCATTGCAGTGACAAAAAAGATTGGAAAAGTCTTTTTTGACAATTACCTCAAACTCCTCCATAGATGACAGTGACTTCCAAAGATTAGGATCAGAAATTGTGCTACGGAGAGCATGTTCAGCTGCAACATATATCTCTGCAAGCCTCATAGGTCGATCAATGGAGCCGTCAAAGATTCCTGGTGAAGAATTAGTTCTTGAAAAATGAGGAGTATGCGCTTTAGTAGACGGGGGCATCCTCGAAGATACGTCTGAACCTAAGCTGCCAGCATGTACTAACAGAATAAGGGCCCAGAAGAATTCAGAAATCAGAAGAAAAGATGCACAAGGGCAAACACAAAATCACGAATAATGACAAATACCAGAGCCCAGTTTCAGAACAATTGGAAATATAAAGGGTTATCAACAACTAGTGTGCTAATGCTTGCTTCCAAAGAAGTTTGAAGAATTTACACAGTTTAAGGTAAACACTCTGGAAACTAGCTCATATTACTCATGCAACAATTTGAAAAGCATATGTAGTCTATATTGTGTTCAAGTACTAAAATTCAATTACCCATCAACAAAGCCGGAGCGACCATCAAGTAATTCAAACATGTTGCCAGAGGAAAGAGAAGCCCTTCGGCGATTAGCTTCACGCAGAAGCATAGCTGGTTCAAGGGGTAATGGCTTCCTCTGAATACCAAAGTGCTTAAGCCTTGGAGTCGCTTGAAGAATCAGCTGCACAGATTTGGTGAAGCACATAAACAATAAAATTTTCAATGGGTATATAGCCATGCAGTAACAGTGACGATGAGGATAACTTCCAAAAAAGAACTACTTAAAAGGCATTACTGACGTTGACTTAAGTGAGGGCTCCATTGCCAGTTTTTCAAGCCATTCCACTATTCCCCTAAACTTATCCAATTTTCAACTATTGTTTCTGAATGAATCTGAGTCTCGTAAATCTTTTCTATACACTATTATTCCGTGTCAATGTAAGATAAAGAATATTATTTTGCATTAACATTTTACCTTAACTGTGTCAACCCCAGAATTCAATGGAAGGACACGAGCACTACTCAGGTAAGCAGCATCATTTTCAAAAGCAGAAAGCATATGACAAACTGATCCTTCTACTAAATCAGATATAATCTTAGGTCCTCATTGGTGACAGCTGTTAACCATTGCACCGTTACTGCGATATATTATCATATGTATCTGTTTACTGATTTCCTTCAGGTATCAAGGGTAAAGCTGATGAGATGAAGCTACTCAGAGCAGGCTTAAGGCATCATTTTTAACTGAGGATAATATATTCCTGTAGCCCAGATAAAATGGGACACTTGTCGTAGCAGTTACAATTTACAGGTGAGACATCCTTTCTTTTGAATTGAGTATCATACTTGCTTTCATACGAAGTTATTTTCTTCATCTGACTTCAGCTACTTCACATCCTATACAAATGACATGCCGGGTGAATGATTAATTACAAAAGAAGCAAAAGTATCCGTTGAGGTTGATAAGTTATCAGTTGTCCCAAAATATAAAGCTATTAGGAAATGAGCGAAACAATGTATGTCAAGCAATCTAACACCTTCTCACATGTGCAATCCCATCGAGCACGTGACGATGCAAACCTCTAGACATATGGTGAAATAGAATGAAAAGGAGAGAAGCATAATGCAACCAAGAGACAAATGGAAACAGAGAGACTTGAACCAAGACCTCTCCTAACCCTGACATCATGTTAAATTACCAATTATTCCAAAAGCTTAAGATTTTAGGAAACAGGCCAACAATGTAGTATTTATCAAGCTATATAACAGAGGTATCCTTAAAATTAACACCACAAGGAAGACTAATTCAACGTATGGCAGTGCTCATCTTACAAGTCTTTTGTTAGTTACATGCTAAAATACTTAGGAACTCACCTTTTCTTTCGCAAATACCTCAGATGATGCTTCAGGCGGGACTGAAGGCCAAATGGCTGGCTTAGGCCAAGGTAGCATGCTGAGTGCAGCACTGCTCAAACAAAAAACATATTAGCATGAAGGGTAACTTCTGGGTGATGCATTCAATAGAACAAAAGACCAACAAAAAAAAACAAAATTATTTTGTGAGAAAAAAATGTGTTTCTACCTGTTGACCGGACTTCTTTCTATATCTGACCCATATCCAATTAAATAAGCAAGCCTCATTAACTGCCACATACGGGAATACACAGACATAAGCAGTAGTTTAAGTATTAGAATGGTAGAAAGAAAAGGACATATGCAAAAGGCATTCCATAAATTCTTTATAAGAGTGCAAAGGGCGAAGGGGAAAGAAATAACAACAATTAAATGACCTGCTGATCTTATAAGAGATTTCGTGCAATAAAAAGAGTTTCGAATACAATATCAGCATATTTTGAAAGATCCCGGGCTCTAACAAACATGCTTGGATATATTTTCTCCTTCAAACTCAATCCTTGGTTGGAAAAAGTTTTGCTTGCTCCTATCGACTAAGTTATGCTTGTGCATCTAATTGAAGAGATGACACTAAGGATGGAGTTCAAAAAGTCACTTGTAAGGCATGCAACGTTTACCTTAATCCGGCACAGTGAATAAAGGTCCCCCTGAACGCGGTAAAACTCTTTTTCTATATCATGTGCCACTTGTTCATCACTATCATTGGAAGTAGTTGTATTGATTAAAGCCAAGCAAGCAGTTATTACCCAAACTTCACGCATGCAGAAGGGTAACATATTCTGCAACAAACACCAAGAATATAAATAAACCAATCAGAATAAATAACCTTTCAACAGAAGCTTAAAGAAGCATAACTCACTTTAAGAGAAAACGTCAATTACCTCATGTAACGCCAATGCCTTTGAAAAGCTGATTATAAAGGGATAACCCCGTGATGACACCTCAAATGGACGATTCAGCTTGAATAATAGCTAAAAAGTTGAGATGTAGAAATGAAAACACAGTTAAAATACAAATACAGGAAATCAACAATCCTAAAATTTTTCCTTTTATGATGAGAAAACCCTCCGAGGTAGGTCCACCTTTTGGACCCATCACCCCTGCAACGAAGGAAGGGAAGAGGAAGACAGTGGTACAAAAAATTAGCTTAACCCTACTGTTACCTCTTCAAAAACTGACTCAAATAATTTTAGCTATCATCCGTTCAATGAATACAGATCTGAATTTAATAGAACGCAACTCAATGCCAATGTAAGTTAACAGTAGAATTAAGTTCGATACAATATGTTAAGCACAACTAAAGCGAGATGAATCACGGTGTCCCAAGAGCCATAACGAAATTCAATTGTAAGCATCATCTATAGAATCATTAGTGTGGAAAGACAACATTCCATAAACTGCACATGACTAAGCAAAGAGAAAATATAGTAACTTCTCTTGATTGGGCAATAAGAAATCTAATTTTTTACTATGTAATAACTACTCCACACTTGGAAAAATAAATCTGGTCTTACTACTTTCATTTAAAACCAACCTTAGCTTGGCAGGCAAAGAGATACTGTCGGAATTCAAATTCTCTGAATGAATCATCTTGAACAATCTGTGTTAATGGCTTGTTTCCCGGTTTTAGCAGTACAGCTTGATCATCTCCTTGGTCCATTCCACCAAACTCCCGCTGTTTCCCTGTCAGGTTAACTGCATTACATGGAAAAAGTAAACCAGAAAAGATAAGGTCAATAATCCAGCATAGCTCATTCCATACTATATGCAAGAGCACAATTGAGACTCCAAGGAACACATGCATTTACACCTGTTTCCATATATCAGAGCTCTAGTTCATCACAGTTGCTGGTAGACTGTAATTTTGAGTTTAATAATCCAGCATGGCTAAATCGGTACTATATATACTAGAGCTAGACCATTATTGAGGCACCAAGGAACACATGCATTAACACCTGTTTCCATATATCAGAACTCTAGTTCATTACAGTAGCTGATAGATTATAATTCTTTCTTTTTAATGATGACAGAAGAAATGAAGCACTAGGTAATGTATGGATTCGGCACCTGTTTCCAAATAGCAGAGCTCCAGTTCATCATATTCTCGTAATGCATCTTCATGGAGATGAGCCATCTCAAACATAAAAGCCAAGCTTTCCTGCATACGGAAGGAAAATGTTACGAAAAAACAACTCCAGAAACAGAACACCTTTTTTTTTTTTTGGGACAAGTAAGAAAGAGAACACTTCTGAACAAGGTTGTTTCTGGAAACTCCTGAAAGTGGGGCTGCAAGGGCTCTAAGTATTAGACATGAGCCTTATGTTAAGCAGGAAGTATGCTCTTTCTTCCATGTATATTAGACCAAAAGGTACTTAAACTAAAAAATCCTTTAGAGTTCATACAAAAAAAGATAAGCATGCAAACCAACAGTACACATAACCCACAAATTTACTTCTTATGAAAAGGCAAAGCCACACAGACAATAAGTCGAAGGATTCAATTACCTTCAGGATAAAAAAGTTGCAAAAATTCCAAACTGGCATAAAGCGTTGTTCACTGAGCTTGCGAATCTCATCCTCGTAAAACTGAATGCGCCTATCAAGTGTGTTCCTGATGCACTCCATGATTTTGGATTCCAAGTCTTCCCAGAAATTTACTTCAGGTCCATGTATATCTAGCTTGCAGCACCTGAGTGAGGCATTTGGTTGGAGCTTTAGAGAAGGGAATAAGAAGCTTCAACAAAACTCTTGGACCAACATATATTCAAATTAAATTGCACCTTGATATTGATATAGTTCATTAAAAGTTTGTTAGATTTCTTCATTCCAGTTAAGGAAACCATAATAGCCATCAGCCACATGTTTTATTGTTTTGACCAGACAAAGGTCAAGATTATAGAAGAGACTTGGAGAAAATATCTGTTAAAAATCTAAGTCGAAGGGGCTAATTGAAATACTTAAATTAGAATGAAGAACAAACAATAAGAAAAAAGCCACAGCAATGACGATCATAACATAGGACAACAGGATGATTTACATTCTTGTTTCAAGAAAAGTCAAACAGTTTGAGTATTAGACCACAAGCTACTGCACTATCTACAATACTCAATGACGAAAACTGACATTATATGTCGATAGAACTCAATGCATAGTTCAACTTCAGCAAAAAGTGTAAACTACACAATCAGCAGCTGCAGGGTTACCTTTCCCTCTTCTTTGAGCTGAATTCAACCTCGAGTTTAGCGTATACTTTCTTTGCAAGCTTGACAGCCTGATCATTGTGGGGTGGAGCCTTAGTCACAAACACAATAAACCACTCCCGTTCGTCATTCTGAACAATGAGCTTCAAGCGCGGTTTAAGGATTGTCTTGAACTCATCAAGATCCTACACCAACCGTCAAAAGATTATGACTCTAGCAAACAGAAAAATATAAACCCATGCAACCGATCAGCATTGCAAAAAGGAAGAAAACAGTAGATCATGTTGGTGTGGTTAGAATCGAGCTAAAATTTCCTAGGTTGGTTCCAACATTGCAAAAAGGAAGAATGACCAAAAGGCATCAGGAGTGCACCTAGGTGCTAGGACAAAAGAAGGTCAGAAGTTCAACACCTCTTCCAAGGTGCTAATCTAACTATTCTAACAATACTAATTTTCGTCGATAAAAAAAAAAGAATGAAACCACAACACTAGATCATGTCCGTGTGCTTTGCATTAAGCTAAAATTTCCTAGGTCGAATCAATATCTTTGAAAACATTCTCTTTTTCCTTATCCTTCTAACACAACTTCAAACTAAAATCATTCACTATGTGATTTTTTATACCATCAAAAGATTATTTCAGAGAAAAATAGGATATAAAGTTATTAGTTCTGCACATGATAGTATTTGCAGGCATTATGTGATCATGACAGGAGGAGTCTTTTCACAGTCACCAAACTCCAAAGTTGAAGGTTGAAAAAACAAAATAACAAGTTGCTAAAGTTTCCCATTGGTAAGTTAAGGAGACTCCAACTTGAGTCTTAATGGGGAAATGTGGCTTAGTCAGCTAGCCCAACGGGGTGTCCCTTGGGGGACAGTTGTAAGCAAAAGTTGTCAACTGATTTTCAAAGAATTTTTATTTAGATGTTGTCTCCCTCACTCTTCTCTTCCGCCTTCACTGAGACAAAAGAGTGAAGTCAAGGCTCCTTCTGTAGACTAAAGAATAGGTACTTACGAGAATGAGTAGTTGCGAGCTTTAATTCAAGCCGACTCTTGCCAATTACAAATTTTTTTTTACTAGGATCAGTTTCCAACCCTCTTTTCGTCAACTGAGGTATCTCATTTTGCGTGGACTTCAGTATCAGTTGTTGTGGAAGCAATCCGCGCTAGCCTATTACGTTTTTCAGCAGCAAGCTACGATCGACTCCTACTTACTTTAAGCTTCTCTCTCTTCCGATGGAATCAGTACCGTAAACAGGTATCTCCTTTGAAGGAGACGAAATGAATAGAATGCTTTTTACTAGATATGAAGCAACTTTTAAGATTCTTAGAGATATATGGAAGTCGTTTAGATCAGACCCGCGGCTTAATCATATAGATATTTCCGATCTTCTCACTTTTGAGGTAGATGCCTATCCCCTAAGCAAAAGATAGCGTTATTTGCAATGAAACTCCCAATATACTAGAATAGAATGCGGGAACGACGCAAGATAGATGGAAGAGGCAATGACTCTTCTCGGGAGAAGATAGGGGTAAAAATACGATAGCGTTGCTGCTCCTACTTCTAGTGAGAGTGACCCCGGATAGAGGATCCTATATTGGTACGCTTTCGCAATTGCAGGAATAGATCCACTAAAGGAAAGTAGCTTGATTGATTCGAATCCCGCGAGTGACAAGGGAGAGGGAAACGACAGTTTGTGCTCGACCGATAGAGTCGATTTGAGTGCTCGACCATAAGGGAGGGGGATGTCACTCTTTTCCTTTTCGCTAAGCCCTCTTTATTGAAAGCGGAAAGTCGGACCATCAATGATCGGAGACGCATTGACCAAAACACCTAAAAGGGGAAGTTTGTTTTATTATTTTTGAAATTATGCCTCTGTATGACGGATTGATTGATAGTAGGAACGATACAAGCATATGTGCGCGTCTCAAGACATGAGGAAAATGAAACCCCTCATAACATTACTTATCACTTGATCAATCACAATCTTAAGCTGAAAGAATCCCGGAAACTACGGAAAATTCGTGTTTTCCATCTCCGCCCACAATGCCCCTTTAAATACTTTCCAAAATCTTTCTTGAGGACTCTGACTCTGTCTATGAAACAGTAGAAGGGGGAGATTCGCTTTTGGGATCCCTCTTGCCTTTGAAGTAGGAGCTTTTACTACTACTACTGCCTTTCTCGATCCAATGAAAGTATGAGTTTGGCTTTGCCATGGTATGTGAGGAAAGCGGGGGGATATATCTCTTCAATCAAAAGGAACTCTTTCTATATGGCGAGAACAACGATAAGGTCAAGCAAAGCGCTCCAACGAAAGGGCCGCAGCGCGCACATAACTCCTTGATGCTTGATTATGACTCTTTTTCCTGCTTTTTCTTACTACCATTACTCATCCCTTTTTCTTCACTTGTTGAAGATCAGATAATTGTGTTATAAGCTCGGGAGAACTGGGTCTTCTTATTATTTTCTGCTACGCTTATCCACAAGTTCCATAAGTGTGAGCAGTACGAGCGGAAAGGCTCCCATACTGTTTGGTGTAGGGCAGGGGGCATAGATGCCTAACAAACCTGACCCCTCTCTATCTTAGTAGAAACGAGAAAGCGTTGCATAGGAAGCCAAGAAAAGAAGCGGCAGAGGCAGCAGAACAGAGATGATTCCCTAACGCTTGGCGTTGTCTTTTTCCATTTACCGATTTTCCTTCCACTTTCCTGTTACTAGTGAAACGACTTTCACGTTCGGGCGGATCGTTTCCTCCGTATCCATATTTTCATTCATGTCGGTGACCTTCTCTTTCCTTTTCATTACATCCTTAAACTCCATTTTGCCTTTGGGGCGTGGCCAAGAAGCAGCCAGCTCGTTGGGATTGGATATAGATGGGGAATCTCGGGCAAGGGGTGATAGAATAGCAAGCAGGGGAAGTGTTTCTGACTTAACATTTAGGTCTTTTTCCCGTAACTAGAATTGAGTTAGAATTGAAAGCTGAAGTTAGCGATTCTACATCTAAACATCACATCCCAGCATTCAGAAGAAAAGTCATCAATCAACAATGTCGGGCTGTGCATTAAGAAAGTACCGGATCTATTATTCAGCTTTCAGTTATGGAATGAGACTTTCACCAAATCTTACGGGATAGAGATTGAAGTTACCAGGCCATTGCTCCGCATTCTCCTACGAGTGCCGTTTACCTGCTTCTTTATCGTTTGCCATTCTCCGACTTGCCTCCAACCTGCTCTACTCGCTTTGTTTTCAATCGACGAATAAAAAATGGCTTATGTAATGAGGCTCGCCACCTCATTGATGCCATACGGGCACGATCTCCACGCGCCCACATCAAAGTTTCTTTCTTTCTTAATAAGCTGCTTTCTAGTCGAATAGCTATTCCAACTACATCTAGCTGATAGGAGGGAAAGTCAAGTTCTAATTCATACAATAATAAGGCTGGCTTCCTACTTTTCATTTTCTTATTCCGCTGCAAGCACAAGGAAGGCAAGCCCACGGAGAGAGAAATTCCTAAAGCCCTATCTGAAAAATGGAAATTTAATCCAGTGAAAACAATCTTCTTCCTGTGTAATTGCACCAAGATTATGAATGAAAGAAGAAAATCAAAAGTATCAATGCAAAGGAATGAGCAAATACGACAAGTCAAATACACTTCTTTCTGCTGGGAAACTATGGGACTTGAAATTGACAGAGAAGATACTACTTGCCTATAATTTGGAGGTATTTGCTCGATATGTAACTAGTTAGGTCAGAAAAACTAATTCGAATGGCACCAGCTTTGGTGAATGTTAAACCTCCTTGATTTGAAGGAATTTGCAATTTACACTGTTTGTTTCCAGATCAAATGAAATAAGCATTGCAATCAATGTCAAAATTCCCACCTTACATTATGAGCACAGTGACCCCAGAACTGAGAAGTGACTCCAAAAATATGAAAAAATCACGTAAAATGGAAGCCTTAGAATTGTCAAGTTGTGCAATACAATTCGTTAGTATCAACAGGGCTGCACGTGAATAAATAACATGTTCACGAGCTAATGTAGCATTATCTCATCTAGGCAAGTAAGAAGTTCGAAACTTATTCCCAAAATGTCCAGTTAACAGTAAAGAGACAGCCAGTTACCTCACAAGTAACAAGAACAACAGTTGCATATGGTTCTCGGAACCAAAATAATGATTGCTCCTGAGGAAACCGACTACGAAGTCTTGAATCTGTTGTCAATATAAACTCCAAGGGCAGTTTCTCCACAAAAACAGGATTGCGTGTCTTGTTATTCAAACAAGCTCTTGTGAATGGCAAACGCTCCTCAAACCCCGCCTTTACAGTGGGCCACAAGTCGCTGACATCTTCAACTGGGAAGCAATTCATATTCGATGGTGAAATTCTAAGATACAAACAGCAAAAGGACAAAAGAACAGACGATCTAACCTTCTATGATTTGAGTGTGTGTGTGTGTTACATTGTAAGGATGTATGATACAGTGATACTGCATCAAAAATTTTGTAACATACTACCAAACTAGCTGTATTGCAGATTACTGGTACTTGCACAAACAATAAGGTTCTTGAAAAGCAAATAACCTATATCACTCTAGTGAGCACAAATGGCAAAATAAATGAAAGTCACAACTTTGGCTATACGAACAACGTGGGTCAACATCTGGAACACAATAAAAACAAATCTAGAGGTTTACCAATTACTTGTTTAGTACTAGTATGGGTAAATTCAGGGAAGAATGATAAACCCAAGCTTCTCGGATGGACAAACAACAGAAATATATCTTACAAGTAAAAAAAAGTGGTATCAAGAGAAACGGTGAAACATGAACCACAAATGCACTGATACAAGAATAACCATTTTATCCTGTGTACAGATAAAATCAGACTGAAACTGACAGTTCACAACAATTCACTAGCTCACAAAGGAGTGCCAACAAGCCCCATAGCATGCACAATGTGTCCCTTTTTTTATGGCCTGCATTTTTGAAATTTATACCCGCGTAAAGAACAAACAAAACTTGAAGGGCTAGGCTCTCTAAGCAAACCAATCTAGTTCACTATCTGAAATGCAACCCTCAGAGTGGGGCTGACAAGAAATCGCTTGTCATGCAGTACTCCCTCCTACAGTTAGCTCATTTCTTGTGTCCCATAGTCATAGACATCAGCCTGAGTTTGATCCCACCGTACCGCAAGTGACCCCATCTTGTGGCCAATCAACAACTCTAGCAGTTGAAACCATTTGTCCTCTTGCCATCTCACCTTTGTTATACCTCTAACCTCGAGGTATCTCACGAAATCAGATAGATTGGCTATATATCACCTCCCTCGTGAGGGACTGGGAGCTTTGCACAATTCGACACTACTTGTTTCCCGGTAAACCTTCACGTTTGCCACTTAAGTTGCTATTGTAGTGGTCAAGTACTAGTTCCTTAATCACACAAGACCTCATATTTGCATCGCACTACTACTTGCAGAGGTTGTATAACACCAACAACATCCCCCCCCCCCCCCCCCCCAAAAAAAAAAAAAAAAACACTCAAAATCATTGACTTATTTAAGCACTCAAAGGAATTCTAATAAGTTGGGACTCCTTGCCTCAAATGCTTGAGGCCCTACACGAGGGAAATGCATCTATTTGTGAGTGACACATGACATGCAAGTGAGCCGATAAAGCCACTGAATTTTCTCTTCACTTAACAGTATCATCTTAATAGATACTTCCTAAAACAATAACTTTTTCAGATACTACTGAAACTTGTAACTAGCTATTTACAAGAGCAAATAGACACATGACGTTCGTGATGCATGAATCTCCAAGACAGTTCAATCTCCTCATGAGTCTATGACAAGGGATTAAGAATTCAAGACTTCATCACTATATGTCACTCAATGATGACTTGCTTGCAATTTCCTAAGATCGTGGCACACTTTTTCCAGTGTCCTAGGCATAAAGGAACCATGGCATCCACTGAATTCGGATGTTAAAAAGCATAACACCGCTCATTTTTATTACTTTTCCAATATGAAAAAGGAAATGACAACAAACCGCCTGAAGTTTCGATTCATCAACAGGTTCCGCTGCCTAACAACTTCTTTGTACATGGCAAGACATCACAAACTCATACTCCACTGAAGAGCAATGAAAATCATCTTAATAGATACTTCCTAAAACAATAACTTTTTCAGATACTACTGAAACTTGTAACTAGCTATTTACAAGAGCAAATAGACACATGACGTTCGTGATGCATGAATCTCCAAGACAGTTCAATCTCCTCATGAGTCTATGACAAGGGATTAAGAATTCAAGACTTCATCACTATATGTCACTCAATGATGACTTGCTTGCAATTTCCTAAGATCGTGGCACACTTTTTCCAGTGTCCTAGGCATAAAGGAACCATGGCATCCACTGAATTCGGATGTTAAAAAGCATAACACCGCTCATTTTTATTACTTTTCCAATATGAAAAAGGAAATGACAACAAACCGCCTGAAGTTTCGATTCATCAACAGGTTCCGCTGCCTAACAACTTCTTTGTACATGGCAAGACA
>BPLS01000660.1:194332-205653 GCA_019656275.1 Rhododendron kiyosumense
GCATCAGTGGTAGGCAGACTCATGGATGATGTGGTAGGCCACGAGGTAAGATAGAATGTGTTTTCATATTGGGATATGTATCGTGTATTATTTTTTACATTTTATAAATCATATCGAGATATGTATCGTAAAGCGTAAGATACGTTAACCATAATAAATATGCAATTAAAAAGAATTTACACCTAATAATACCCTGCATATATTGGAAAAAAAATGTTTTAAGAGTCAAAGTTTGAAGTCTGTCAACCGGAGTCTTTCGCATTGAGGATTTTACTGTGTAGGGGAGCGAAATATCCGAAGAATAGAATAATCGGAAATGATCAGCCGAGCTTCAGCACTATCGCCGAGGGTAGACCTATGCCCTTCGGATGCTTCTTTGTTTGTTCGGCTGAAACGTTCTTTATCTAAGGACTGTCATTTCTTCGGAGGAAATGTTCTTGCTCGGACACCGCCTTTTCCAGAACCTTCTGGAAGGATCTGAGGAGACGTGAGGGGTTCTCTTTGGTAGGTGAGGTGGCATGACTGATTGACGTGACCCCGCCAACCCTCAGTTGGGGACAAGTTATTAATGATTCTGACATATGACGTCATCCGAGCGTAGACGATCACGTGAATGTCAGGAACAGCTTGCACTACATTAACTCCCCTTATTCTTGCCTATAAATAGAGGAGAACATCAACCAAGAAAGGGGTTCAGATTTCTAAACTTTTAATCTTCCTTCTCCACAAGCATATTTCTTATCAAACTTCTTCCTTCTCGATTTCCACTTCTGACTAGATCGTCGGAGCTTCTTCCCGGAGGAACATCCCCCTCCGGCTTTGTAGGTACACGAAGATCAACGCTATCACCGGAGTCAACGGAGAAATCAGCCCCCCACATACTGCCTTAGTTTTTTTTCCCCCCAGTAAATTAATGACTAATGCCTTAGTTATGGAAAGAATTAAAGAAAAGAAGAGCTCTTATATGATTCAGGCAAAACATAATCCAAGTATGGTCCTTTTTTTCTATTCAAGCCCTAGGTTGAGGTTGGATATCTTTCAAATGGTTTGAAAGTCGGCACAATTATATATTTTTTTGGTAAATTAAGTCGGCACAATTAGATCAAACGACTTAGAATGAACACTCTTTAGAGCATCCGCAATGTAATAATCAAAACTGAAAGGTTGCTAAAGTTAACAATGTTTGCTAAAAAAAGTGCTCACATTGTAATAATCAAACTTAGCAATGTCTTAACAACTCATCAAGTTTTGGCTTTTGAATAATCAAAACTAACAACTTTTTGCCAATAATCAAATCTAATGATCCCCACATTTTCTCAATCAAATACACCAATCATTACACAAAACATTCTCTCTCAACAATGTTTTCAAAAAATAACTTTTAAAAACTATTTTTTTTAGAAAATTTTATAAAAAATAGTTTTAAAAATACTGTTATTTTGATAACTGTTTTTTTTTTTACACAAAAAAAAATGTTTTCTTTTTGAAAAAACTAAAATTTTCCCTAAACTCTTTTTTTTTCAAAAAAACTATTCAAATTATTATTACAATTGTGATTCTGATTCCATAGTTTTTTTTGTTGTTGATATTATTCTGATTCCATAGTTTGAGATGATTGAGAATGGTGATTTTCCATTGATGGAAGAAAAAAGAATAAATAGGCAAGAATGGCATTAGGCATAAAAGAATTGGATGGGACGGGGAAATAATTGGAGGGACAAACCTACGGGAATTTTTTTTTGGATGAAATGAAGGGTAAAAGTTTGGAGGGAAGGAAGAGTTGGCAGTGGACTCATTGATTTTGATTATGGGTACAAAATGAACAATGTGAAACTTCACATTGTTAACTTTAGCAACCTTCTAAATGAATAATCAAAAGTTGACGTGACAAGTTTTGGTTATTCATTTTTGATTATTACATTACGGATGCTCTTAGTCCTTGCTTTCACTCTTAAGCACGTTGAAGTACAATGTGCTTGCTTTTGCCCAATAAGTAATCGCAGGATATGTACCGACTTGGAATATATACGATTGTATATAGTAAGATACGTCATCGTATCGTAAGATTTCTAAAGAAAAAGGATACGGAGTGGGATACGTATCTATTGTCATAGGTTTTTAACAACCATGAGATTGGTAACTAATTCCAAAACGAGTTCTAAATTAATGCGAAATACAATAATGTATGTTCAAATCTGGTTCACCACTGATTATAGGTATTGACCTTAGTTTCTCAACGATGAGTGCAATCTGCGCGCTGGGGCAGTTGGCACTGTGGGAGCGGAGAGAGGATCACTTTCACGCCTTTTAACTTATGTAGTAGGGGCAAAATAAAGGTGCCTGTAATGCAACAATGTGAGTTGGAGTCACGAGAATCAGCCTTTAAATATTAGCAGCAAGGTTATACAACTACTACGCCAAATTTTGGCTTTATTTGCGGTTTTGTTAATGGCATTAAATAATTGTCGTTAAAAAGACACTTTTTACAGCATTAATAAGACCACCAGAAATAATAATTACCCTAAAACAGCGGTTTAAAGACTTTTACCGGCAGTTTTTCAAAGGAACAACAAAAGTTAGGAGCAAGGTTATGCAAGCCCAAGGAAAAGTGTCATTATTCAGCACATATTTATATGCCTATTATGTTCTTGTCCATAACACTTGATCCTCCATACCCAAGTAACTCATGTCCTAACAAATTGTCATGAGTCTCAAGACACACGATCTAAGTCTTGAGATTCGATCTGTTTCAAAAATTAATAAATTTTCTTTGTTGTTAAAAAAAAAAATTTCAAGATTTGGGATTCAAAGGCTATCAATGAATAAAAACATGGGGAGGGTTTTTTTTTTATAGGAGTACATACTACGGAGTACCTTTTAATCATGCTAACACATTTGTGTGATGGTGCAATTACAGTTTGAGCAAGAGAGAGGTCACGTAGCCTCAGCAGTTGAATGCTATATGAAACAACATGGTGTAACAAAAGAAGAGGTAACTGTTGAATTTGGAAAGCGAGTTACAAATGCATGGAAGGACATGAACTCAGAATGCCTCAACCCAACTGCCGCCCCAATGCCTCTCCTCGTGCGAGTTCTCAATCTTGCGCGAGTGGTTTATGTTATATACCATGATGGAGATATTTACACTCATTCTAAAACCAAGCTCAAGGAATATGTGACCTCAGTGCTCGTTGATTCTGTGCCAATTTGAAATCTCTGCAACAGGTTGAGCCCGAAGATCAAGTAATATGAACACCTATGTGTATCGATATCTATGTCGTCAAATAAAACATATATATGAACACTTATGTTTATTAATTATTATTATAGATTGGTCTAGTGCTTGAAGAACTAAAGCTAGAGATGCTTCTACAGGCCTTGTTTTGATCAAATAAACCAGTGGAATGCATGCTTCTAAAGGCCGTGTTTATCGCGTGCAATGTACGGATTTTCCATCCAGAAATAAAGTTGTCTTTGTTGTTGTTTGTCCGGCCCCGATGAGCATATCTCTTCAATTCATAAATGACGCACGTACACTTTCATTACACTTATTCACAAATCACAAGTATATCTATTTTTAGGCTGAAAATTTTGTCATACTTAATACTATACCAGAATCCTATACCTAAGTGGACCGGTTGGTTTGTATTTGCTTACATGATCACTTGTTCGGATTTACAGTTGTTCGTTTCACACAATTACACGTGGAGGTGAGGCGGTTCCATGAGTTGTTGACATAAAGAATTCAACCTGAGACCTTAAGAGAAAGAAAACACCTAAATCCTAGACCAATACCATTTAGTGAACCCTTAGGATTTGTTGCTCTAATATTATCAACTTATGAGTGATGAATGATGGTAGATGTTTGAAAATTTTGTTGAGCTAAATCTGTAAAAATTAGAGATGTAAATTCGTCCCAAGTGTCAAAAAACATGTTTCCATTTTATGCATGGAAAACCACGACAACACGAACAACCCGAACAACCTATTGCGAGGAAAATTTGTGAGAAAATAAGATAAATTCAATAATTAAAAAGCGTAATATTTATTTATCTTTGCTATCTAATAAAACTTTCCTTCCCATTTCCCCTTCAATCTCTCTCCCTCTCTCTCTCCACCCTCCCCACGTCTCTCTCTCTCCGACATCTCTCTTTCTTTCCCTACCCTCCCCACGTCTCTCTCCCACATTTCTCTCCCTCTCTCTGTCAAAATTAAAAAATAAAAAGTCTAGAAAAATAGAATTGGGAGTTTGGAGCTAGGAAGGCACACACATTTGCTTATAGTATAATATAGTATATAGTATAGATAGATAGATTAATTGTACTGTAACGACCCTGATTTTCGGTCGTTAAAAAAATTTCGTTAAATATTTAAATTTTATTTTGATTTCCTTAATTTCCTTGTGGTTTGTCAAAATTACGATTTTGCCCTTCAAATTTCGTTTCTTGGCACTTTAACCCATTTGGCAAGCCTAGTTAGTTTCTAACCGACGTGTTGGAGAAACCGAGCTAGCAAGCCACCGAATTGCTTTTCCCTAACTGCAAAATGAGCGTTTTGCCCCCCTTGAACCTTTTGAACATTTTGAACCCTAGAACAAGAATTGATTATTCTTTTTCTTTTAATTATTTTGGTTTTAATCTTTGTCCATTGGACAATAAATGTTAGGAAAATTATTATCCATTGGATAATAGGACTCCATTTGTTTATATTAAATGTCTACTTGATTAAAGTACTATGAATAGTAAAAAGTAACTTTTTAATTACTTTAAAGGACCTTTTTGGATTATTTTAATATTTAATCTCCCTAGCAACTATTATCCATTGGATAATAAAAGTTAGGGTGGTTATATCCATTGGGTAAAAGGTTAATCTTTCAAAGTACAAATGGGATTTATTAAAACCTTTTCTTTTTAGCCATGTGTCAAAGCACCTATTTGTTTATTATGTAGCCTTTAAACCCTAAGATTTCTAAAGTACTCTTGGTATTATTTTTATTGGGATTTTGATTTTTCTAGATACAAAAGTACTTATGTATATATTACTCTAGTACTTGGTTGTTTTAATTGGCTATGAACCCATGTGCCCATTGATTAGTTTAAATGGAGAATCCTAGCCCTTTAAGACTATATTGATCTTTAGTACAAAAATACCATTTGTTTAATTGTCTTGCACATGCATATATATATATATATATATATGTGTGTGTGTGTGTGTGTGTGTGTTTGTACCTTGAGAGAGAGAGAGAGAGAGAGGGAGAGGAGAGAGAGGCCGGAGAGAGAGAGAGGAGAGAGAGGGCCGAGAGAGAGAGAGAGAGGGAGAGAGGGAGAAAGAAAGAGGAAGGAGGAAAGAAGGGATTTGGTTGTACCTTGGTTGATCTTCTTGATCTTTCAAAATCCTTGGTGTATCTAACTCTCCATTAACCTCCATTGTACTCTTGTATACACCTTGCACTTGTTTGAACCCTTAGATCTTGTACCAATATCTTTCTTGCCCACCAAGGATCAATCCTAGCCATTCAATTGATCCAAGATCAAATCTTGGTACAAACATAGCCATGCAACCTAGGATTTTCCCTTGATTTGTGCTTAAAAGTTGGATTTAATTAGATGTACTTCTTGAACACCTTGCAACTTCTTAACCCTTTGATCATGTACCATTTCCATCTCAATCATCCATTGGATTCAAGAATCTCACCATGGTACAAAATAGCCTTACAAGCCTAGGGATTTCCTTGATCTTCCATGATCTCTTGCCAAGTGTCAAGGTGAGACTTAGAAAGAGAGAGAGGAGAGGGCCAAGCTCTTGCTTATAAATAGAAGGCCATTCCAAGCCTTTCAAAGCACACCTCAAAGCATTTGCTCTTCCTTCTCTCTAGAAACCATTTCCAGTTTCTGGGCAGCCTACTGTCCCGTCGGAAATCCTCCATTTTCTCCTGCCTAGAGTAGTTTTTAGGATCAACTTCCTTCTGGAAAGTTGTAGAGCACTTCGAAACCTTGAAGTTAGGCTCAAGAATCACCCCAATCAGTTAAGAAATGACAAAGATATTGTCATCCGAAGTTCAGTGAAAATTCTGGATTTTCTTTTCTGGACAGCTTACTGTCCTCTCCTTCATCCCCATTTTTCTCCAACCTAAGTTCGTTTCTAGGATTAACTTTCTTCACGAGAGTTGTAGAGGGTTTCGAGATCTTCGATTTCAACCCAAGAACGACTCTATTCGGCCAAAGATTGACCGAGTTACTGCCGTCCGAAGTTCGGTCCAGATTTGGAGTTTCACCGCCCGTAGGATTTTCCAACTTTCTTAATCGGCCCCGACTAGTTTCGGATCAAGGTAGTTATCCTTACCCACTTTTCCAAGTATAAAGTAGTTTTTCACTCTAATTCTATGTCTTGTATAAATCGCATGTTGTTTGGAAGTTACTTTGATCGTAGATAAGGTTATATTTCGATTAAATGTTGGAAATGCATGTTTTATGTTAATTCTTGGTGATTCAAGCATGCTATGTTACTTAGATTTTCTTGTTGTACTCTTTCGAAACTTGTTGAATGGATGTTGTATGTAAAGTCTCACACGCGGAGTCTTGCATGAGAACGTGACACGAAAATCGAGAAAGGTAGAAATATGACACCTAGGGTATGTTTAACAAGGAAGTACTTTGGAAACCACATAATGACCATTTCGAGGGTATTATGTGAATGATGTGTGTGTGTGTGTGTGTGTGTTCCAATGGGAATCCGGAATAGCGGAACCATTGTGAGGTTGTGTGTGTTCCCATGGGATCCCGGACCGGCGGAACCATGGTGAGGTATAGCTTGGTTATCCGCGGAGAGGAGCCAATGCAATGTGTGCCAATGGGAACCCGGTGCAGCGGAACCATTGTGAGGATACTCGGGAACCCGGAACGGCGGAACCGAGGTTGGGTGTGTATGGCTTGGTTATCCGCGGTTCGGAGCCAATGCTAAAGATTTTGAAAGGCTTGGTTATCCGCGGTACGGAGCCAATGCAAATGATTTTGAAAAGATGGTTTTGTAAATGGAAAATGATTGACACGGTCTACGATGAGTCGCGTAGGAGAAACACGGGAAAACTTGGACACCAACGAGAATGTGGTTGTGCTATCGTTATTAGTTTGATTTCTATGATCGTCTGTTTGTAAGTTATGGGTTAGCGGGTATGAGATTGTTCTGCTGAGCGTTGTAGCTCACGGTGTTGCCTTGTGGTGACCCTGGCATATTATATTGGTGGCGACGCCGGTATAATGTGTCAGACCTTGTAGATGATCAAGATGGACAGTTCACTTGGAGGCGTCCGGAGCTGAGGAGCTGGCTAGGATGAAGAAACAAGAGGAGCCGTAAAGTAGGAACCTTAGTTTCCTTTTGTTGTCCTATTTTGTAATTCAAATGCTCTTACGAGAGCTATGTTGTAATAAGAGCAGTGACTCTCTTTATTTTCTGAAATAAAATGTCCTTTTAACGTACCCTAATTTTGGGGGCGTTACATGTACCCTATTACCCTTTGTTGGCATTCAGAATGTGATGCTAATACGACAATACTACAATTACAAACAAATACACAAACACTTATACATACTCACATTCACAATGGGGGTAGGCTCCATATACACTGGAGGTGTGCAGTGTGTGTGGGGCCCATTGTAACGACCCATAATTTGGTGTTTAAAAATTATCATTGTTCTTAGATAGTATTCCCTCCGTCTATTTTTAAATGTTCTGCTTCGTAATTTCAACTTATTAAAAAGACATTATCATTATACCTTTCACATCAACTTTTTTCTCCACTTTCCCTACTTACCTATCATCATTATACTTTTATTCACTAATTTTTCAAAATAGAATATACTTTTAGGGACAAAATCGATAATGCACCAACTTTTACTCACTAACTTTACAAAATAGACACTTATTAAGGGACAGCCCAAAATAGAATACTGGACTCTAAATAAGGGACGGAGGGAATATATTACTATATTGGAGTTTGAAAAAGGTTAAAAAAAAAAATAGAGAAGAAGAAGAAAGTATTAGTCAGAAAAATAGAGGTGGCATTATGCATGGATTTTAACATGTGGCAACCCCTTTCTCCTTTCTCTCTCTCTACCTTATCCAGAGAACAACAAAAACCCCAAAGTCTGGTTTTTTGGCCGGGGGGAGGGGGCCGCCGCCTCCTCTTTCCCCTCCTCCCCCTCGGCTCTTTTCCCCATCTCTCTCCTCTCCTTCTCCTCCTCTCTCATCTCCTCATTGTTTTCTCCTGGTTCGGACCCTCTCTGTTTGGGTGGGTTTTCGAGTGAGCTTCGGTTGTTGAGTCCCAGGCCGGTGGCTTGTGGTCTATTTCTTCTCCGGCGTCTCCTCGGCCCCCTGATCTGGTAGTAGTGGCCGGCGGGAGGCGGTGGTGGAGCGGCGGTGGTGGGCGGTCGGCGTGGAGGTTTTTTGGGGGTTTTTTCCGTTTTCTCTTCTTTTATAGTCTTTTTCTGCCAGATTTTTCTGGTTTCCTTCGGCTGGTTTTCCCAGTCCGGATTAGTACCGGTCGGGTTTTCCCTGATCCGGTGGGTGGTGTTGGTGGATAAATAATGTTTTTATGCTGTTTGCTGCTGTTCTCGTTTTGCTGATGTGGTGCTGTGTGGTGGCTGGATGAAATCAGGTTTCGGTGGTTGTTCTGGTTGCTTGGTGGTGCTGCGGCAGTTGGAGTGTGTTTTGGTGGTGACTCAATAAGGCTTTTGGGGCGTGGCCCTAGGCCATGAATCGCCGTCAGCAGAGGGAGTAATCAACAAGGGAGTTTTCTCGGCCATCGGCGCCGTGTGGTCGGCAATCGGAGATCCTGCCCGGGATTCGTACTTCGATCTCCGTGTTCGGAGCCTGCATGTCGTGCCAGCGTAGGTTTGCCGGAGATGTCTCTCCATCCCTTCTGTTCGAGACCCAGTCGGACACGGGTGGTTCCTCTCGGCAGGAGTAGGCCGGCGTGTTTGTGGATTCCATCCATGGTGGTCGTGTTGTCTTTCTTGTTTGTTTATTATTCCTGTTTCCATCGGATTGTATAGTTTATCTCTGATAGGGTTCTTTTTCGGGCCGGGGCAGCTAGTGGTTAGATGGCTGGCCCCTCGTGTCCCGACCCTCTGTGGCGGTGAGTCGTGCACAGGTCTAGACACTAGTTTTTTTGCGGTTTTTATCGCTGCCCCTAGGTCACTTGTGCTTAGTTTTTTCTTTCGGTGATGGTCTGATGTAGATTCTCTATCTCTGGTCTAGGATGGATTCGCTGCTTTAGCCTATTTTGGCTGTTAATGAAATGGGCTTCGTTTGTCAAAAAAAAAAAAAGTATAGGCCAAGTAAAATTGGGACAAATATCAAGAAGTGGCACTTGTATATGAGTTAATACATATATGGCACGTACATAATCTTCCTAGGATGACTCGGTATGCCTACCTAGTACTGTTATATTTGTAATGAGACCAAATGATAAAAGTTATGAGTGAGATATTCTTATTTGGGGGTGAGAAAGAGCCGTACTGAGAAAATTACGGAGGGAAAGAGATTATATTTTGAGAAATTATGGTGGGTCAAATGGTATCCGACCTGGATTATAATTTGAGGTATCATATAGTGTACAATATATTTCTAGTTAAATCTCTTTGCAAGGAGTGTTTTTTTTAATTCTCAAGCATTTGTACTCCTTGATAGCTAAGCTTATTGATTCGATTATTATCACTTTTTGTATCGTGACATAGAAAATATTTGGGTGAAAGCTATGAAACAGATTGGTATATACATGTGCAAGTCCACTGGGTCAGAGAAGTATGGGAAATGCATGAATGATTGCCTTAGGGAGAGTCCAGAATGTTTATGGGTCCTAAGTGGCTATACAGAGTTTTGACCTGGGTGGTGCTTGACATGTTACCGAAATGAGCCGAGTATGAGGCTATAAAGGGAAAACGTTTCAGAATGATCATACTTGATTTGTTATCCTCGTTTATTGAGCATAGTCACATTGCTAGCCATGTTTATTGTCCTTGTATTGCATATACTACTGGGTGTTTTATATTTTTCAGGTGCAAAGCAAGTTAGTGGGGACTAGAGTTGAAATATCGAAAGATTTAGTTATAGAGATTATTTTGGAGGATTTTAGGGCCCATCATGTATATTGATTTGTTGACTTGTAATTATTGGAGACATAATTGTTTTGAGGAATGTAAATATTCGGGTCGTCACACCCACACCCATTGTGAGTGTATGTGTAAGTGTTTGTGTGTTGTCTAATACTTATTGTTGCTATTATGTGCAAGTGTCTGAATGTGAAAGTGTAGTGGAAAAATTATTAGTGCCCTTGGAATACCGCTACGTGGTATCCTGAAACCTTTCTTCACCATAGATCCATGTGGGGTCTAATACAAAGTAAATCAAACCCGGCATACTTCAGTGGTGGGGAAGAGTGATGGTACCCCACGTAGTGATGCCTGGCTCCAAGACAATTGGATATAAGCAAACTGCAGCCATGGGATAGGGAAAGCAAGTTTGTTGACACTGTTAAATTTAGTTCCTCGCACTGTTAAATTGAGTTCCTCTGAACAATTGAAAACCCGTTAGATTATTACAAGAAAACTGTCAAATGATTAAGCTGCTCCATGAGTTTTTCTACAGATCTTTGGAATAAATCATCTGGTCCATTACAAGAACTGTCAAAGCTGCTCCATGAGTTTTTCTACAGATCTTCGGAATAAATCATGTGGGGTCCATTATAAGAACTATCAAAGCTGCATGCTCCATGAGTTTTTCTACAAATCTTTGGAAAAAATCATCTGCGACCAGTGTAGGTTTAACAATGTCAAATTTAGTTCCTCTGTACACCTGAATTGAAAACTAGTTACACAAGAACTGTCAAAATTAAGCATTTATAGCAGAAAGAAGACAAGAACTGTCAATAGGGTTGCTTTTTCCTTGCAAGTCTCTTACTAGAGATCCTTTGAACTTACTACCCAAGAACTGTCAATAGGGTTGCTTCTTCCTTGCAAGTCTCTTACTAGAGATTCTTTGAACATACTACTCATTACTCAGGAACTGTCAAAGCGCATGCTCCATGAGTTTTTCTACAAATCTTTGGAAAAAATCATCTGGGACCAGTGTAGGTTTGGCACTGTCAAATTTAGTTCCTCTGCACACCTGAATTGAAAACTAGTTACACAAGAACTGTCAAAATTAAGCATTTAGCAGAAAGAAGACAAGAACTGTCAATAGGGTTGCTTTTTCCTTGCAAGTCTCTTACTAGAGATCCTTTGAACTTACTACCCAAGAACTGTCAATAGGGTTGCTTCTTCCTT
>BPLS01000660.1:228609-241091 GCA_019656275.1 Rhododendron kiyosumense
GACTTAACAATGATAAATTAGGGGGCGCTAATGTGAACATTTACGCGGTCGTGGAGATATCTTCTTGGGTGTCACACAATTTCTGTAGAAACAAAGAACGGGGCTATTGACTGCCGAGTTTCGAGTATTGTTAGTTTTCTTGCTTCAGTTATTTGTCCTTTCAAGTTTTAAAGTCTTGTTCAATTATTCGTACACCGGTAACTCGTATTGATTTCTGTTCTTTATTAAAATTGTTCGCTTTTTTTTGTTTAACTTAGATCTTTTATTTATTTTTCATCTCTCGCAATAGAAGCATGTTTCAAGTTAGGGTTTCTTTTATTTTATGCATGATGTTCAGTGAGTAGTCGTTAAGGTAGGGTCGCGGGGTGATTAGCACACCGTGACCAGTTCGGACTCTGCTCTTAATTTCAAATAATAAAGAAAACGATTTTAGATTGAAAAATACTTCCCGCGGACAAACCCGGGCATTGTCGGAGCCCACGTGAACGGGGGAATGGGGGACCAAAACTCATTCTCCGCTGCGCATGGGTAAACGGCGACCCGGTAAATTCGGTGATTGTTTCTCTTGGGTGTGATTGTTTCTCTTTTCTGGGTGTGATTATATGTCACTTTAGATCACAGTTTATAACCGTGATTAAAAGTTCAAAATGATCACACCATAAAGTGAGATGAAAAATCATTGCATGTGATCTTTTCTTTGTACCTCCTAGACCATTTTTTCTTGTCATTGCCAAGTTTTGAATCCACGCACCTTTAGTTGATTTCCCAAGCCCTTACCACTAAGCTAGCCAAGAACTCCTGTTATATCAGGAAAACAAAAATATTTATACGTACTTCCTAAGGTGAAAACTTATTTTTTCTTCAAAATTGGCTGAATTTTTTGAAATGCAATTAACATATATTAAATACATAAAAATACATATATAAACATTGTTTAAAAAAATTTTAAAATATGACTACAAATCTTTTGCCAATCAAAATTAGCTGTTGGTCACCAAAGGATTTTCTTGGGGCGAAAAATTTAGTTTTAGCTAGTAAATTTAATAGACAATAGTGTTTTTTTGTTGTAGTGTGCACTTTGTATTTTTATAAAAATTATCACAACCTGTAGATTGTAACATTATAGACAAATTTTATGTTTTTTATTTTATTTTATAAACTAACAATTTCACATGGATTTTGTGTTTATATTGAATTTCAATTTCAATGGTGGCTTCCCAATTGGATTTTAATCCTTTTCAGATAAAGTTAAGCCATAATAACATAATTATTTTTTTACCTAATGTGTCAAACGTGTACTTGGAAGACATCCAAAATAACTAAATTTCACTACTACAATAAACCATAAATATCACAGCTCGCCCACATGAAAATTGGGCATTAATGGAACAGTCCACCCTTCGTCGAAGAAACAATTGGGCACTGGTGGAACCCAGTTGTAGGATTTGCCCCTCTCTCTCTCTCCCTCTCTCGATCATTTTGGGCGTGAAGATGAAAATGAAACATAAAGCTTTTTGGGATGAGTGTAATTAGGACTTATCTTCTTACCTTTTATAAAAAAAAGAAAAAAAAGAACTTTTCAAAGTTCTTAAACATTATTTTCTCACATTACTTTTCAAAACCTGCCTAAATGAGTACTAGTCCGCCCACGTGAAAAATTAGACTGCGCGCCTAAATGGGTAGACTTTTTATCTCGCCGCAAGAGTGAGATAATTTATCTCACTTTTTTTCTGCGCTAAAGTTTTTATCACACTACAAGGGTGAGATCTTTTATTTTTTATCTCGCCACAAGAGCGAGATCTTTTATCTCATTCTTTTCTGCCCTAAAATCTTTTATCACGCCACGACGGTGAGGTCTTTTGTTTTTTTTATCACGCCACAAGAGTGAGGTCTTTTCTATTTTATGTCACCACAAAAGTGAGATCTTTTATCTCATTTTTTTCCGCCCTAATTTCTTTTATCACGCCACAACGGTGAGATTGTTTTTCTTTTATCTCGCCGCAAGAGTGAGGTCTTTTATTTCGCGCTAAAACCCACTTTTTATCTCAGCTTTGGACTTAAATTGAGATAAAAAATTTTAAGCTCCACTTTTTATTACGCTTTCACTGAAAACTGTGATCTTTGTGTATCTCCTTAGTGTGACGCATATCTATTCTTGTAGTAGTGTACTTTTTCCATCCTCAATATTCTCCAATCAATCAATTATCTAGTTTCCATTTTTCCACTGAAATGCATGTGCATGGGAATTTCCACTAGCCGTTGGAAATTTAATCTCATAAAATTATCACCCAATAATTTCTTTCATTTGAATCATTCTCTAGCCAATTAAGTTAGGAGAAGATTTGTCCTTAATCTTCCTCCTTTCAATTTATCTTGACTATTGAGATAGTGATTTGATGTAGCAATGTGTCCATGTGTACTTCAACCAAATCCTACAAAATAAACATTAACTCAAATGAGTACCAAATATCACAATATTAATTATATTTCTTCTTCCATAAAATATATTTGTTATCATCAAAATCAACAAGGTATTCATAAAAACCTTTGGGCTAACAAACCCGATAAAACAAATTAATTACATTTGTGTACCCATGATAGAACTCCTCAATCCAAACACCAACCCTTTAGTCCTTATCACTTGATTCCAAGACAACTAAAATTATAAAAAAAAAAAAAAAAACAAAGAAAACATACAAGTAAGATATTCAACATAAAACATATTTAAGGACCATAAAATACTTAGTCAATAAAAACTAAAAGTAAAAGTAGTATCCGAATCTAATGCCTCAAATTCATCAAGTTGTTCTCTTATATTGATCGATCTTGGTTGGTTTTCTAATCCATTATTGTGCGCAAATTAGTGCTTCCACGGTTTTCGGAGAAAGAGAACTTCGATAAAGATCAATAACACGTCCGCCCGTGCTAAAGGCGGATTCGGAGGTGACCGTAGACATGGGAATTGCTAGCACATCTCGTGTCATTTGAGAGACAATTGAATACTTCGAAGAGTTTAACTTCCACCAACGAAGTACATCAAAGTTGTCACAATCATCCTTTTTCTTAGATGGTATCCGGAAATTAAAATTGTAATCTAGTCTAAGGTGTTTTTATCCAATTGTTTGTTGGATGCTTTTCTTTCCCGGAGTATTTAAGCTCTTTATGCTTGATGCTCCTTTCTCGATGTACCCTTTCGAGTTATAAATTTTTTTTCGTTTGCCGAGAAAAAAAAATTGAGTCCAAAGATCAAGTAAATAGATCATCATGAAAATACATTTGTATGCTTACTATATTTGCTTAAAGAAATAAAAAGAGTCTTCTAAGCGATGGCCTTGTCTTTGATGAAACATCCATGTATTCATCGGAATGCATGTTTTAATTTGTTCTTTTTAAAGCTAGGTTAGGGATTCTCGGTAAGATTTATCGTATGCAATGTATTATTTCCATCAAGCAATAAAGTTGTCTTTTGCTGTTATGTGTCCCCAACGGATATATATTTGTTCAGAAAAACATTCAAAACTTTTCGGGCACTTGTCCATAGTCATCTATTTGTGTAGAAAAAATGGGTGCTCGAATATATATTCTGTGATTTCTTATCTTATAATTATTAAAGCAGAAACAGCAAAAAAATGTGAGAAAAGTATCAAAAGAAGTGAGATGGCTGAAGCAATTGTGGGAAAATTGGGGAAGCAGTTCTGGGGAAGGTCCGAGATTACTTGGCTGCTCCAATACAGCGACAATTCAAATACATGTGCTACTATGGTAACATAACGGACAAAAATAATAATTCAAATAGATTATTTAGCCAAAAAATCCCTATGTTCCTTTGAACACCTAAATTGAAAATCCGTTTGATTATTAGGGTATCACCAATGACATAATCGAATTTGGATAATCAACACTTGCCACTTCATCTTTTAGTTGTCCATTTAAGAGGTTCCTAAACTTAACACGGTGACGTCCCACAATGGTCTATAATCAAAAACACATTTTTAACAAAGAGAATTGGAAATAAACATAAGTGGGTGAATTCAATGATAGTGATCTGCGACCAGTTGGTTTGATGCTGTCAAATTTTAGTTCCTTTGAAGTTTGAACATCTAAATTACACAAGATCTGTCAAAGCTGCTCTATGACTATGAGTTGAAAGATTAGCTTTGTTTGATTTGTTATTTGAAAATTTTTTAAAAAATTTTAGGGGTAATAAGTGGAGAGAGATAGAGAGAAAAATGTTAGAAGTAGGGAGAATCTAGGGGAAATTTTTTGAAAAATTCTTTTTGAGAAGGGAAAGGAACAAGGCATAATACTCCCTCCGTCCCATTTTTATTGTTCGTTTTCGTTTTTCATGCCATTCTTTCAACAATTATATCTTTCAATCTACAATGCTTTTCATAATTTTGAAAACTTTGTATTGTAAATCTAATCGAGAATTATCAAACAAGATTCATATTGCATATTTTAGATATTCATATTGAAAGATATAAGCGTTAAAAAAATGACACAAAAAACGAAAATGGACAATAAAAATGAGAAGGAGGGAGTATTCAATATTCTTGGAAGCTGCTCTATGACTATGAGCCGAAAGGTTAGTATTCAATATTTTTGGGGGACCGTCACGTGGTGCCTCATGCCTCTAGTCAACCACATATTTTTGTGGAGCATGAGAATAATAAGTGTGAAGACCCCCACAACAATGTGTGGTGTGGAGAGGCTTGGCCCTGTAAAATTATAGAATAGTTCAAAGGTACAGCCATGTGGTACTCCGGACTATTTTACAATCTCACTTTCTTGGGGGGTCTACCATTAAACGCATAAGCCCCACAGAAATATGTGATTATAAAATGATTTAGAATATTACGTGACGGTACTTCTGCACTATTAAATAATCGGAAAGTCTAGGGTTACCGCATGAAAATGCGGTGATAGTCCATCGAGCGGGCCCAAAAAAATAAAGAAAAAATTCATAAATTTTAAAATAATATGTCATGAGACTCTATAAAAAATCAGCTCTAACGGATATCGGTAGGTATGTTTTTCAGAATTTGTAGGAACGAAACTATTTAGTTTTGCAGTTTCGTCCCTACAAATTCAAAAAACATATATACCGATATCCGTTGGAGCTGATTTTTTACAGGATTCCATAAAATATTATTTTAAAATTTATAAATACTTTTTAATATTTTTTTGAGGCCCGAAATGAATCCCAATAAACATGAGGTGGACGGTCACCGCAAAATTCACGTGGTAACCGTAGTCCTGCTCTGAAATAATTACTCCTCCGCCCCAAGGGCCAATGGCATTGAATAATCTGTCTTTACTACAGTAAAGATCCTCTGAACCTAGTGTTGCCTTTGCCTTGCAAGTCACTGGCGGCGGATTTTTCTTGTCCTTTTGTCAACGTTCTCTTTCAAACTAGTACTACATTTTGAGAACATTTGTCCTGTTCGGGCTACTCAAGATGCGGAATTGTCCTTATTACTGAATATAGATTTTAAACTCGTAATCCTCAAAGGTCTAAAAAAGGAAGTTTGCTAGCTGCAGGCAATCCACTAGAATTGCTTCATTCGTGTAACTTGTTGATTTATTAGAAATAAATACAGTTGAAGAAATTGGGGAGGGAACATAGAAACTTACCCACGTCTCTCTCCTCCCACGTCTCTCTATCCCTTCCCACGTACCTTCCCCCGTTTCTCTCTCCATTAAAATTCTACAAAATCAAAATTGGGAGGTTGGAGGCTTTAACAAAGATAGTTGAAGGAATCCAGAGCCTTGTGTATTGAATGGATACAAATAAGTACAATGTTAACTAATAAAAAAATAGTTTAATATTCTTTTCGATCCCGTATTTAATATATGTTATGATTGGTCTCATTTTATACATTAAAAAGACATGTGTATAGTGGAAAATAAATTTGGGGTACTACGTGATAAGAAGCATAAAATGATTTTTCTCCATATTCAACCCCCACTCTCTCTCTGTCTCTTTTGAAGATATAAATAACTCTCTAACAGCTTAAGCTTTTAGATGAGTTGGTGGTTAACAATTTAATACGGTATCAGAGTAGGCAATAGATTCTGTGTTCAAATCCCACAGCCTATCTAATGTTAAAAATTTACACGTATTTAGCCCGATCATGGAGGAGAGTCTTGCTATACGTGAAGGAGCGTGTTGAAGGTATAATAAAGTTGCCCATTTCTCTAACAACTTAAACTTTTAGATGAGTTGGTAGTTAACAATCTAATACTCTCTGTCTCTCTCTCTCTCTTCCATGTTCCCCACATTTCTTTCTTTTTCTTTTTATGAACAAAAATTCAAGAAATTGATTAAGGAAACTTTCGATCTTTTCGAAATCTATACCAAAATTAAGCACTAATTATTCGAAGTGTTTTTTTTTATTTAATGTGTGGCTTGAGAGCGAACATGCATTAAAAAATATCGCTAACTGAAAATCTCAGCAAATAAACCCAACAACCATAGGAAATAGTGAAAGACGTTAATGAGGGAGAAACTTCTTGTGCCGATACCAAAATGCGCTTTTACTTTTCTCTTCTCTCTCCTCCATTTTCCTAGCAGTTTCAACTCCGATGATTTCTCTAAAAAAAAAAACTTGTTAGGTGGCATTCCAATTTTGCCCCTTAAAAAATAAGTATTTATTTGTAATTTTCAAACTTAAAAATAATTGGCTTACTGAAATAAAAAAGATTGATAAGCAATATGAATCTTGATTGATAGATTTCGATAAGATCTATTAAACTCTGCAAAAAAATTAAAAAATTATTTTCGTATGCCCATTATTTTTAAGTTTGAAAATAGCTCCTTATTTTTTAATTACTTATTTGAGAAAGTGAAACGAGACCTCAATACTCTCCTTTAAACCATTAAAGCTGGAAGAGAAGAAAAAAGGAAGGATAAATGGGACTTTTAAAAACCTTTTAATTACGTAGGAGGGGCGAGTTTACACATTAAAACAATTACTTAGTTTTTGTTCAAATAACGACAATATTAGTACAAAATTAGTATTTGTTCTAACGACAATATTGAACAATTACTTACTCTACCCTACCCATTTCATTCACGGACAGCTCATTCATTCCTTTTTCTATCTTGTGACGCAGTTCAGGTTGATAAACATATGGTCCATGTCGGAGTGGGGAATGTAGTTGAGATGTGAGGAATTGGTCCAAGCCTATCACTTAGAGACCCGTTCGGCTAAATAAGTCAATTGATTTATTTTTTTCGTATTTATTAGTTTTTCGTCAATTTTTTGGGAATTATTGCATTGTCATGATAAGAGAAATCTAAAAAGTAAAAAAAATTACGGTCGAAACCTAATTTTTTTGAATAAAGGCAAGAATAAGCCAATAAGCCAATTTTTTCGTCTTTATTAAAAAAATTAGATTTCGATCATAATTTTTTACTTTTCAGATTCCTTTTGTCATGACGATGCAATAATTCCCAAAAAATTAACGAAAAACTAATAAATATGAAAAAAATTTAAATAAGAACAAAAAAATAAGCCAGTTGACTTATTTAGCCGAACGGAGTATAAGAACGGGTATTCATCCCAGAGTTCCTACGCAGAGAAAGTCAAGCAGGATCGGAGGGAAATCGAGCTATTTGCCCGCAGACGGCTTCTGGAAGCCGAACTGGCCTATAGGCTTCCTCCATTATTCTTTTATTTAATTTTAGCCCAAAGTTTTAAGTAATTATTGTTGGTATCCTTATGTGTTGTTTAAAAGGGTTGGAATTAAACCTCATTAAGACTAATTTTAGTATAAAGTTATTTCATGACTAGAAAAATATTAAAGCTGTTACAATTAACTTTTTTAACAAAAATGGAGGGGTGACGAGATATATCTCTGGAGGGGGCGGGGCTATATAGTTCGATGATAATTTTTCTTTTTGCAATGTAATAGTAAGGTTTTTTTTTTTTTTTTAAATTATAGGGGAGCGACCGCCTCTATTAGCCTCTCTCTGGCTCCATCCATGTTGTAGGGCAAGCTGCCCTATAAGGATGTAATGTGGCTGATCCGGTTATTTATTTCGGCAATGGATGGGCAATAGACGGTTCTAATCACTAAGACGACGGATTAAATTTGAACCGTCCGTAATGAAATGGAGAGCCAAATCGGCTGCACTATAGGCTGTGCAGTAGAGAAATTTCAAAGTCCGGAAAAAGGTTGGTGGTGTAGCTCTGAATTTAGAATTAAAACACGTGCATTCTTGGCTGGAGAATTGTATTTTGCAAGAATGCCTCCTGAGAGTTTGCATTCCCAACAGATCGATTCAGGTGGTCTATAAATAGCAAGCATTGTTGCTCTTTATTCTACATCATTACTCAGAGGGTGGAAAGGATTAGAGACTGTTCTTAATTTTTGGTTCATTCCTCTCCTCTTATTCCTTCCAATTCCCATTTTCGGGTTCACTCCTCTTCTCTTATTCCTTCCAATTCCCATTTTCGGGTTCATTCCTGGATCTCTTATTCTTTCCCATTTCACAGCCACCCAACACAGAAAAAATGGAATTCAATTCTATCCCAAATGCTTTAAGTAAGGCACCCGTCGATCAGGTCACACAACGTCGCCCTCAATCAGTTTTTCATCCTAGTGTTTGGGGAGATCATTTCCTTGCTTACGCTTCTGCTGACATGGTAAAATTATTTGTATTATTTTTCTTTAAACGAATATCTTTTTTCGATCAGATTTAAATGAAAATCACACAGTACTATATACTCTATACATCATTCCAGCCTTCTAAATAGTGTAAATTAATTAAGTCTACTTTTCCAAAAGAAGGTTCAAAACAAGAAATTTGATATTTAGCGTGGAATTCTAACGCAAAAGAGAATTAGAGCCTACCCGTTTGCGAGGAACAGTAAATTTTAATTCAAATTTGGTCTGTTACTTCAATAGTTCAATGGCAAAATAGAGAACGGTGGAAATGTAATAGTACTACAGAGTTTTGTTATTTGAGTATTTCAAATGGACCAATAATTTAGGACTTCTTTGTGTTTCGATCAAAGCAAATTGGGTTAACAAAAGGTAAAAACCACAACCCCCCCACCCCACACTCTTTTTTTCATTGGCCAAATAGCTATTGTAAAGATTTACTCTTTCACGCTTGAAATGACAACATTGTAAACTCATATCACAAAAAATACAAAAAAGAGAGCGTGGCTATAAAAAAGGGAAAATCACTACCCTATTAGAATTGACAAAACTAGAAAAGTCTAACATGGCAGATGTGTAATATATAAGAAAGACACCACTATTCAAGCTCAACTCGATTAAAATTCGTGTACAATAGGCTCGCCTAGTTACGAAAATGGTTTTGATCGCGCTCAATTTTAAAACCAAGCTTGTAAAAGCAAGTATTCTAGGTCTTGTAGTTTTCGTTTTAATTTCGGTTCTGATCACACCAATCCTAGATCAGAATGTACTTTCTTCAGGTAATAAAAATTAATTAATTTGCAAAAAAAAAAAAAGAAGTAATGAAAATAAGTAAACATTTCTCGTGTTAGATGCTGAAGATAAGTAATAAAGTAAGTACTTTTCTTGTTAGACGAATCAATACAATTCCAACCCATCGACAATCTCACATGGTTGTATTTATTTATTTTTTTTGGCAGGAAGTGGATATCAACATGAAGCAAAATCATCAACAGCTTAAAGAAAAGGTGAGAAAGCAGCTAGTGGAAGCACAAGGTGAATATTCACAACAACTAAACCTTATTGATGCAATTCAGCGCTTAGGCGTGGCCTACCATTTCAAAACAGAGATTGACCAAGGGTTACATCAGATATATGGAACCTATCATCAAAGTGGTCACAAAAATGTCAACAATGATGAGGATCTTTATATTACTGCGCTCTCATTTCGATTACTTAGACAACAAGGATATCCTGTCTCTTGTGGTAAGTAACCTTTGTCTCTTGTATGGTTAAGGAAAATGTTTCTTTTTTTTTGTTTTTTTTTTTATCGGTAATGGGAGAGCTTTAGAGAATGCATATATATATATATATATACACACACACTATTTTAGTGTGTTATCGCTAGAACTCAACCTACCTTTTAGCCTCAGTTTTGATAATAAGAAACAAGAATAGAAACATATAAATTTCATTATCATTAATTAAGGAAACAGATTCTCATATATAGTCCCTTTTTATTCCCTACACACTTTTTCGCGGGAGCTTTGTCTCTGTTCATTGACATAATTACTCTTTATATCTAGAAAGGTGTATTAAAAAGTAGGTCACAGAACAACAAGAAAACGAGCGTATACATGACGATCAAATTTAAGAGAGCTTGAAATCGGAAAACATATTATTATTCGTTACATAGTCTGTTTGCATAATGATTTTTTTTTCTTCTGCAAAAAGGAAGATTTTATTAAACCTTTTTTTGATTACTACTAAATACTGATAGTCGCATAGCACATAATAATCTGTTATAACATCCACTAAAATAGATTGAGGGGCGAGGGTATACTGTTCTATTGTCCTCTTCAGTTTGGAAAAAAATAATTGCCTTTATGACCACTTTCATCAAAGTTTCTGAAGCCGCAACTATTGATTTTGTTACAATTGCTAATAATTTTGTTACAATTCATATTTCTAACATATTGTTTTCCAATTGATCATGTTCCTGAATGGTTTATGCAGATGTATTCAACAAATTTAAGGACAATGAAGGGACATTTAAGGAATCGTTGATTGGTGATGTGAGAGGATTATTGAGTTTGTACGAAGCTACATTTCTGAGCGTACATCAAGAAGATATACTAGATGAAGCAATGGAATTTACCACCACTCACCTCAATTCTGCACTGCCAAACTTGGGCAACAATCCAATCGCAGCACAAGTAGTTCATGCTCTATCTCAGCCCATCCACAAGGGCTTGAAAAGGCTTGAGTCAAGGCTTTACATTTCCTTCTATCAAAAAGATGATTCCCACGATAATGTTCTATTGGATTTTGCGAAACTGGATTTCAACTTATTGCAGAAATTGTACCAGAGGGAGTTAAGCGAAATTACAAGGTGGTATAGTACAACTTGTCTATTTAATAAGCCTCTCTAAAAACTCTTCTTTTTGGCTTTTAAACAAAATACTAGATTGTCGGTTCATCTTCATAAGGAAATTCATAAAATGGATCATTTTCAAAAAGAACATTGAACCCGAAAAAAGAGTGTGAATTTTCTGAGATAGAGCTGAAACTAGCTCGTAGTTTACATAAAATCCGTTCCGTCTTCTAGTTGAGATGAATTGAAAAAGAAAAATTGCCTAAATGGAGAAGAAGAAGCAAAATACTAGTAAAGTCGAAAGAAATTGTTTCATAAACATCCAAAACAAGGCATTAATACGTTGGATCTTATGTTTTTCGTGGTACTATTTTTGGTTTATAGGTGGTGGAAAGATTTGGACATTCCAGAGAAGCTACCTTTTGCAAGAGATAGAGTGGTGGAGATTTACTTTTGGATATTGGGAGTGTACTATGAGCCCCAATATATTCTTGCTATAAGGATTCTAACCAAAATGCTTTCCCTGATTTCCCTTATTGATGACATTTATGATGCTAGCAATGCTACCATCGAAGAACTTGTGCTCTTCACTGATGCAATTCAAAGGTAAATTCTGTCCCCCCAACCCTCCGTGATCTTGATTTCGATTTGACCTGTTGTAATATTTTTTTTTTCAAAGGTTAAAGTCAATTATTGTTTCACATAGGATCTAATAACCAATCAAGAAGTAAAGCTTCCCGAGTATGAATACTAGAACCTCGCAAATCCGAAATTGCCAGAGTGCGTGCAACTGCATTCGCCAATCTACGAACACATAAAAATCACAAAGCCTTATTTGATCAACTTCCGCGAAATATCTTCGATAAGAGTACAAGATTTGAATCATGAATTTGTGATGGAATATTTCAGCGCTAAAAACAGATCCACTTTCTTATAAATGCAGTAAAATATTATCTATTTAGTACTTCAAATTACACAATACAACTATATAAACTTTATCAAGTATATAATTATATACAAATTGGAGAGCAAAAATTTTTTGGCAAAAGAAAAAGGGAAAATAGAAACTTCCTTAAATGGTCAAGACATGTAATGTAAGGAACTGTTTGATTTTTGAAGGGTCATATATCGAGGATATGTCTAAGAGCATGCATGGATGTGCATGTGTACAAAAAATTCGAGGATTAGTTTTCGTGATTTTAGAATTCAGTAGAGCTTGTCAAAAAATGTTATCAACAGACCTTTACTTTGTAGAGATTTTAAAAAGCTGAAAAACAATAAAATCTCTAATTGTAGAAAAACTGAGTTTGAGGTACTTTTGGGTCTACTGAGTTTGACGAGCTTTTCATTTGTTGCGACTAAAAAGGTTGATTTCATTCTTATGCTAGAGTATATATTAATTTCAGAATCTAAAAGTAGAAGGTAAAGTTATCTAAATTTGATTCCCATACCTATCGCT
>BPLS01000661.1:0-23471 GCA_019656275.1 Rhododendron kiyosumense
GATGAGTTACAAGCACTAAGAAGTGACCGCTAGAAGCTTTGGCCTTACTACAAGCTACAGTGGCTAGAATAATAGGGTTTTTTTCCCCTAGTTTGGAATGAGATTTTTCAATTTTCTTACCTAGCGTATCTTAATATAATCCTTGGGAATCGGCTTAGATTCCATCCTTTCAAGTTCTTCTAAGCAAGGGGATCATGCATTAGGGTCGCTTCAACCCGTGTAACATTAGTTGTCATAGACAAACCAAATTTTAAACCGCGATGTCTAATGCCTGAACCAAAGCATTTTTAAGCAAGACTTCGTTGTTTGATTGATAATTTAAAACAAACACTTCTGCTCAGACATCTCCTAACAGTTAACATACCTCAGAACATTATGTTAAATGACTGTGACCCAAACCATTGTAAAGTTTCTGTCATAAAATAGCAGGTTTCTACCACAAAGGGTGACACATTGAAAGAATTGTGACACCTTAAACCAGCTGTTTAAATCAATTTCATAGCAAGCTACAGAACACAATGAGGATGATGATATGTGAACTGAGCTCTTGACTGTGTTCTCCGGCTCCCTCCTCAGCTGAACAGAGAAGCATTCGTTGACATCGTCGTCATCCCTGTCATCTTCATATTGCTGCTGTGTTTCTTCTGCCTATGTCTCATCCCACTCTGTCATATCAATAAAATATGGCAATCAAGTTAGAGACAAAGCATGCATACATCGAACACAGTGAGCATAGCGAAAAATCCTATCCTTCTATCAGAGCAACAAACGGGAACAACAAACGATTGTCACACCAGTTAACAATAATCAAGTACGACATGACTATATTTCATCCACCGTTAAAGTTGCATTAACACATGTGAAGTTACGCGCCCTGAAGAGGTGGAGGTGCATGTGCTAGTCAGACATGCCCTACACTCATCACGCTGAGATGGGAAAGTCATACAAGAGGGAGGCGGTCCGAACAGCCTTGTACATACACCGCCGAGGTAAGCCATGAAGTTTACTTCAATAAGGCAAGGGGCGATTGAAGTAAGGCGCACTTAGGCAACAGAAAATAGTAAAAATAGCATATATCAACTTTTCAACAAATAAACACTAAGACAATGATGTTTAAAAAGTGTACCCATGTAAAATATATATTTGTAAAATTGTCTACCTAATGTCGAATAGTCAACAATTATTGCATAGAAAAGAACTAAAACGTCAAATTGAATAAAATACAATCATCCAATATTGGAACAGAGGCTGAGAGAAGGTTTAACCCTTCGGTTACGACCTTAATTAGTTACATTTTTGCCCTCTAGTAATAAATTCGGTGCAAATTGAAAGAGGCCCTCCAGGCACACGCCTTGCTCCTTTCCAAAAGGCGGGTGCCTTGGTCGCCTAGGCCTCGCCTTTGTCAAATCACCTCGCCTGAACTCCCTCTAGGTGCCAAGAGTGAGCCTTGTAGAACTATGGTAGCTTTCCAAGGGTTTACTAGAGCATTGGGCATGATTCGACAGGTGCAGATGCTTGCGAAGACACTCATTCTATAAGAATCAAGTAAAACGCCAAATTACATGGAATAGATGAGCGGACTTCCTTTACCAGAAAACCTCCTAAAGAAATCAAACCACCAAGATGATACTCTCTCTGTCCCAAAATGCTTGTCCAGTCCCCAAAATGAGAACATAAAAATAATACAATTTTTGCAAGAAAAATTCAAAATTTTCTCAGCAATTCACAAGCAAACTACCGCGAAGAACAACAAACAAAGAGAAGTCAAAGACTACCTTCAATTATAAATCAAACTTTCGGTCTTCATTGGCCACCTCAGATTCCTTCTCCCTTTTAAAGTCTTAACAGCTAACAACTCCTGCATTGAATCATCGAAAACCTAATTAAATCTCCAAACTGAAGCATCAAAAGCATGAAGGAAATCAAATCCAAAAAACTCAACGTTAATTTTAACCCTCTGCACACCCAAAATCATCAAAACCCCAACATATAAAGGCCAACGGGCATTTGTGAATGTGGAATCAGCGAACAAGAACTTCCACTGGTGATTACTAAATTCCTCAAAATTCTGAATACCGGCTCTCATTCTGAAATCCTAATACTAAAGAAAATTACGTAAGAGCATCTCCGGTCCTTGCTGGTAAAGTTTTTTGAGTACAAACTTCATTTGGTATGGAGCACTTCAACAGGCAAATTCAAATCAAAGCATAAATTCAGTAAAAGCTTATTTAATTTTGGCTCGTCTCATTAAACAAAGTGAACTTAAACATATTTTTGAAACTGATAGTTTTTCAAACCTAACTTGAACAAGTACCTGCTCAACTCATTCGTGTCGTTAAGCCCCTGCGTTCATTCCCTTGATTTCTATTTATACCCTCCACTTTAAGTGCTTGTCGGACTATGTCCGAGTTTTTCACCACTGAACCAATCCCTAAGTGGTGCCCCAAGTTCGAGTACCTATAGTTCTTATTGGGGCTGAGATATCCCTAACATCACCGAGATGCGGTGTGATCTTAACTTCAATCCTGACATAAGAGAAGTTTTGTCCCAAACAGATAGTGATATGATGTGATGGGACAACGTTTCTTGGCAAGGTGATGGTATGTTACCTTCGTAAACTCTGTATATATTTCTGAATGTGAACACACAACCAGTGTCGAATTCATTGAATGCCCTCACTACTTCAATAGTTTATAATAGATGATATCTGATCACTTTGTTCACGCTACTCTCAGTTAGCCGCCACTGATCACTTTGTTCACGCAGTTAAAACTCTTGTATTTCACTAGGAGGTCAGGAGTTCGAATCCCTTCACCTACGTGTGTGTGCTCCCCTTAGAGGAGATCTCCCTTTCTTTCTTTCCTACGATGGGCTTATTTCTTGTATTAGTGAGTAGCGTGAACAAAGTGATCAGTAGCTGCTAATTGAGAGTAGCGTGAACAAAGTGATCAGATATCAGATATTCTAAACTAAATGCCTTTGAAATGATTGGGGGTAAAGATGTAATTGAATGGAATGTGTAAAACCATCCCCGAAATAAAGAAGCAAAAAAATGCCCTTTAGTGGGTTCATGGGGTTGAAATACTGAAAAAGCAAAAGTTATTATTATTAGTAGTAGTATTATTTTTTTAAGTATTTAAAAAATTCAACTTTGCACATGCATCGCTATTGCCAACGTCTTGTAACTTTCAGTATTAGTAATTCGCTAATACTATAACAAAGTCAAACCCATGCGCCAATGCATTATAAAAATTATCTAAATTCTATAAGTTAATTGAATGTTGGTAGCATGTCGCTTTAACAACCTATCCAATAGATACCTCCATAATTTTCCAATATTTAGTTGTTGCCCCTCCAACATCAACAATTAGAGAGGTAGAAAATGTAGTAATTAATAAAAAGCCATTCAAGGTGAGGGAAAGAGGGAGACATATTATTGAGACCACAGTCACCACACACTGGTGCTGCAGTACCGTGTGAGCCTCACCTATTTATGTGTGTTTTCTTTAGTATCTATGCATTTTATTTGTGGTTCTTGACTTTTTGCAGTATGAGTGTAATTAGTCAGAGACTAATCTTGCAAGAAGAGACCAATAAATTAAGGCGGCCAAACAAGACAGAGAGAAAATGAGTGCAGAGGAAACTCAACCCCGCAGAAATCACACAGTTACTGAAAAACATTAGCACACCTTCTCACGAAGAGAGAGAGAGAGAGAGAGAGAGAGAGATGGCTGCTTCTCCATGTTCTTCCAAGCCTCACATGGTTCTCTTTCCGTTCATGTCCAAAGGCCACACCATCCCCCTTCTGCACCTCGCCCGACTCCTCCACCGTCGAAACATCTCCGTCACCTTTTTCACCACCGCAGCGAACCGGCTCTTCATCTCAGACTCTCTATCGGACACAGATGCCTCTATTGTCGAGCTTCCTTTCCCACAGGACATTGAAGGGCTACCCGCCGGGCAGTGCCGGCCCCGACATTTGGGTTGCCCAAACCCGACCTCAAATTTGGTTGCCCACTTAATTTTAAGTCATAAAAAAAAAACAATCAAGTAAAAAAAACACAAACGAAAAGATAAGATCTTTTCTTTCTATTCACTTCGCAAGGGAAAAGAGGTCTCTCGAACCTTGCTTATCTATCTTGAGCCCTCTGTCAAGAACTAAGAGCAGAAAGAGCACAAGCAGCAATTCATAAAATAATCCGACATTCCGGCTGCGTTTTGTGCTAACACGCGTTATATTGTACTTTTAGCTTGAATTATATTAAAAATTCAAATTAGAAATTTTTGTTTTCTTGCATTACATATATAGGTTAGAAATCGAACCTACTAGTGATTTTGCCATTGCATATTTCCAGTGCTTGACTTTCTATTAAAAGATCCGGAATTTTATTTTTGAAACGTCACCCGGTTCTTGTCATTTCAGTGTTTTATTATTAATATGATCCGATTTTTTTTTAAAAAAGAAACATCTTGTTATCGCACTACAAGAAAATTGACTTGCATTGACATGCAAAAATTGTCACTATACTATATTAGTGACAAAAAATTATAGGAATTGATTTTGGCATTCCACTTTTTGATAACCACACTCCAATTTTGTATTTTAGTGTTCATGTGATGCGTATTTTGAACACTAAGAGATAAATATAGGAGTGTGGTTATCAAAAAGTGGAGTACCAAAATCAATTACCAAAATTATTGTCACAAAAATATCATTTACAAAAGTGTAGCTAAAGAAATTTAGTGACAAATATAAAGTTGTTAATATAGTCTTAGGCTCAGTGTGGACTCGTAGAAAGAAGTAAAAAAAAGAAAATTTTTAAATTTTCCTTCCCTTATTTGGTTCTTAAAAAAAAGAAGAGAAAATTTCCAATATTTATTCAACTTTCTTTCAAGTTTTCTCTAGTTTCCTTCTTAATTACTTATATTATTTCTCTAGGTTCCAAATAGAGCCCTAGTTTCAGTGAGAAGGTAAAAAAAAAAAAATCCAATGTTACGCACAAGAGTTGCAAGGTGAATAGGTTCGTCAAGCATGTGATGTACCAAGTGCAAACAAACCAAAATCATCCTTTTGCAAAACAGCTTCCCGCAAAACTTGAACCCGCGTGACCAAGGTTGCAAAACACGGGGTTGACCAGCTGCCCTAAAGTGTCCTTTATTCCACTTCTTCATCAAAGTTTTCATATATATTATATATCTTCGAAATTTTTTTTGGGTTGCCCTACCCCGGGGGTTGCCCAAGCCCGAAGGCTTGCGGGGCTTACCCCGGGGCCGGCCCTGCCGCCGGGGTTGAGAACACCGAGAAGCTCCCTTCGATGTCCCTCTTCGTCCCCTTTGCAAACGCTACAAAACTCATGCAACCCAACTTCGAAGAAGCGCTTGAGACTCTGCCCCAAATCACTAGCATCATATCCGACGGATTCCTATGGTGGACCCAACAATCTGCGACTAAATTTGGAATCCCGCGCCTTGTTTCATATGGCTTTAGCAACTAATCAAAGGCCGTGCGAAGTGACGTTATGACGAACGGTCTACTTTCAGGACCCGAGTTAGACGATGAACCTTTCGCCTTGTCCAACTTCCCATGGATCAAACTCACTAGGAACGACTTTAACGAACCCTTACGCTCACGTGAGCCGAAAGGGCCTTACATGGACTTCGTCACAGAGGTAGTCATCGCAACGTCAAAAAGTTATGGTATTGTTAGCAACAGCTTCTACGAACTTGAGGCGTTATATATAGAATATAGCAACCTTCAGTCTGGACCTAAGTCGTGGTGTATAGGGCCCTTATGCTGGGCAGTAGTGCCAAAGAACGAACCTCGGTCCTTACGGAAGCCCACTTGGCTACAATGGCTCGATCAGAAGCTAGCCGAGGGAAGTACGGTTCTCTACGTCGCATTTGGGTCTCAAGCACAGATATCTTCTCAACAGTTGTGCGAAATAGCGGTCGGTTTGCAGGAATCAAAAGTAAACTTTTTATGGGCGACAAGGGAAAGTGAATCAGAACTTAACGACCTGTTTCAAGAGAGAGTGATGGAGAGAGGGCTCGTAGTGCGAGAATGGGTTGACCAGAGGGCAATTCTTGGCCACGGGAGCGTTCGAGGATTCCTGAGTCATTGTGGTTGGAACTCGGTGTTGGAGAGCATATGTGCCAAGGTTCCGATTCTAGCTTGGCCGATGATGGCAGAGCAGCACTTGAATGCGCGGATGGTGGTGGAGGAGATCAAGGTGGACCTGAGAGTTGAAACCATCAATGGGTCGGTGAGGGGTTTCGTGAAGTCGGAGGGTTTAGAGAAGATGGTGAGAGAGCTCATGGAGGGTGAAATCAGAAATGGGAAAGGAGGTAAGGAAGAAGGTGGAGGGGTTTGGTGAGATGGCAAAGAAGGCCGTAGAGGAGGGTGGCTCGTCGTGGCAAACCCTTGAACCAACTCATTAATGAGTTACAAGCACTAAGAAATGATTGCTAGATTTTGGGTACCCAGATGGACCAGATCATGGAGGAGGTCAGAAAACCTGCCTGTCTATGTTCGAGGAGAAACGTCAAGTGTAGTGTAATGATACAAATAGGCTCTTTGTTTTTTTTTTTTTTTGATCGGAATAGGCTCTTTGTTGAATCCTAGAGATCTTAATTTAGTCCATTTTAATTGTTGATTTCCTTAATTTCCTAGCTTGCTAGGTTTGTTGCAATTTTTTAGTGAGAGCTGGTTCTTTCCTGGATTTATGGTTTGTTTGCTTCAATAAAGTTTTAACTTAAAAAAAGAAAAAGAAAATGATAGCTAGAGGCTTCGGCCACATTTCTAAAATATAGGGAAGTGATCAAGATAATGTTTATTTCTTTTCCCTAATATTATTCTTTTGCAGTTTTGCTTAATAAGTTCTGTAAACCTCATTTTGAACGGAATAAATTTTTTTAACGGACGGTTCCGTGAACAGTTGTTTAGGCTCCATCTCTTGTATAAATAGAAGGATTCATTGTATAATTTTATTATCGAATGCAATAAAATATTCTCATATTTAACATAGTATCAGAGCTAGGTCGCGTTTAGATGTCCTCAAGCAGAGTTATCTTCTCAACAATTACACGAAATATCATCTGGCTTGAGGAATCAAAAGTGAACTTTTTGTGGGTGACGAGGAAGAGTGAATTAGAACTTGATGATGGGTTTGAAGAGAGAGTAAAAAAAGAAAGAGGGCTAGCTGGTAGTGAGAGAATGGGTTGACCAGAGGACGATTCTGGGACACGAGACCGTTCAGGGATTTTTGAGTCATTGTGGCTGGAACTCCGTTTTGGAGAGCATATTCTGATACAATAATTTTTGGGTAGTTATACCCAAAAGGTGTACTTGTACGTCCAGCATCAAACCCAAATTGTTACTACGTACCTTCTCTGTTTTTCTTCTTATTTTACCCAAAACACCATCACCATTCCCACACTTAACTCCTCTCACATCTCTCTCCTCTAGCCGAACACCTCCATTTCCGATCACCTTTTCGGCAAGTCGTCCCACCTCGGTAAACACCACACTCTCATCCCCTAGTTAATTCTCACAGCTATTAAAGAAACAAAAAGAGAATGAAATATATACGAATATATATACTTGTACTGTGACAGCCGTAGCCACCGCCATTGCCGCCGGCCACCGCCTTGCCATTTTCTATCTCTCCTCCCTAGCACCCATCACCAGCACCATGCTCCATCACCACCGCCGTCACTTGGGTCCACTTTTGGAGACAACGCTCGCACCTCCCTTTATCTCTGTTGTGGTCTCTCTCTCCCTCCTGTAGCCGCTTCCGCACTTCCCATAGCACTCTTTCTCTGATAAGCCCTCCCTTCGACAACTCTCACTTTTAAAATGGTTTTGGAAGAAAAGAATTAGTTTTGGGTTGAAGAATGGCATGGGACAGCCTATAATAAGATTAAGGGTACCCTAATAATTTTCTTGGGTCACCGTATAATTATGTTCGGATCGGGTTCGTATGAGCACACTAGCCATCGAAGGTTTTACAAGCCACAGGTTTGGATGAGTAATTCGTATGTCTGGTAATTTTGCATTCACATTTTAAAGGTGAGTATGATATATCTAGGTTACATAATATTTTTTCAAATTGTTTTGTGATTGTTTATTGTTTTGATTTTTATAAAATGCTATGTTGAATTAAAAAAATAATAATATAAGTATAAAATTGTGAGAACTGAGTTAAAAAAAATGCATGGGATTAATCTAAAAAGAAAAGTGGATAAAAGATTTTGGAGTAAAATTTGGGCAAAGAGCTCTGATGAGCTATGTGTAAATTTGCGCCAATGAAATTGTGGCTAAGGATACGGCAGGGTATCCCTTGGATTTGATATCATATCTCTTATTTTGCTGAGGTCGCTTCCTAGGCTACCGGATTACCACCCAAGATGATAATGATGATGATATATGATTGATCTCTTTCGGTTTAATAGTTTTGAGCTTGAAAACTGTCGTTGGATTCTGGATTTTATGATTTGCAGATTTGAAACTTGCGTTGTTGAAAAGTATATAATTATTGAGTTTGAAAACTCATATTGATCGCTGAAAAGTTCATGATTATGCCATGTTTTATTTGATTATTCCCATGCAATTAAGTAACCTCTATATATCGTATTTCTCACTGAAATTGTTTTGTGGGCACCCATTTCAAATACAAGTTAAGCTGGTCCTTCGACGACAAGTTTGGGGTTCGAGTTACTATGTGGTGAAGATTTTTACCATTTGCAACTTGCACGATAGTTGATTCGATAGTGGCAAAAACTTGGGGCCTACAATTGTTGTACTTTAAAACCGTTAGGCGAAGTTGTACTTTGTATGCACGATAGACAACTCTGATTGTAATATTTTGTTATTTGATTTCCAGACCTGAGAGTATTTTTGCAAAATTTTATAGTTGTGTGATATCAAAGACCTAGGGTGAATTCTAAAATCACTGGCCATGTCACGGACTCAATTCCCTCGGGTTTGGGTCGTGACAAATATATGCCAAGGTTCCGATTCTGGCTTGGCCAATGATGGCAGAGCAGCGCTTGAATGCACAAATGGTTGTGGACGAGATCAAGGTGGGCCTGAGAGTTGAAACAAACAATGAGTCGGTGAAAGGTTTTGTGAAGTCGAAGGGTCTGGATAAGATGGGAGAGAGAGCTCATGGAAGGCGAGGAGGGGAAGGCAGTAAGGAAGAAGGTGAAAGGAGTTTGGAGAGGTGGCGAAGAAGGCCGTGGAGGAGGGAAGCTCATCTTGGCACACCTTGAACCAGCTCAATTGACGAGTTACAAAGGGGTAAGAAATGACCGTTAGAAGGTTTGGCCTAAAATTTCTATATTTTTTACTGTAAAATTAAAATCACAAATCGTTGAGGGGTAATTACAATAAATACATAACATGATATTGTTTATTACTTTCCTGAATATATATATAGTACGAATACCGCGCTTGTTGATTCAAATGCTAGCTTCTGATCCTCATTAATTAATACAATAGATATATGTGAACAAGGATACTATAGTGACCATCCTAATAAAATGCAATTTGACTCTCATAATTGCTACCAAGTGGCTGGATGGATTCAAACAAGCAAGCTAACAAAAATTATTGTTCGATGTCTTTCACACATTTATTTAATGTGGTGGTTAGAACAAAGATAACCGAGCCTATCTAGATTTGACAATAATATTTAGAATTGGGATGAAACCAAACCGATAAATAAAGGAGGTCGAGTCTAAAATTCTTGGACAACCCGGGGAAAGGTTTCCAATGGGCCAATGAATGGCCTATGGTTTCGTGGTCATGGCTGGAGGCCCAATAAAATCTTGGGCAACACGGCCCTGCTCTATAGAGTTCTTATGATAATGAGAAGCCGAAAAAAGATAAAAGAAGAACGAATCCGAGCGGTCCAGGTTTCTTGTGGCCACGTGGCAGAGATCAGACGAGTAGATAGGGGAACAAAAACATCCAGAAGCCCTTTTACGCCCCCCAAATTCTACCAAGACAAAGATAAGAAAGAAGGGAAACCCTAGAAGGAAGGAGAAGTCTATCGATCGGCGAAAAGAAAAGAAATCTGAGATGTCAGACGCCGCTGTTTCCGATCATGAAGGAGATGAACTATCTATATACCTCCGGGTAAGGATGGGTGATGGCGGGTGCAACTGGTACGTAATCAAGACTAACTCCGATACATCGGAGGACGACAAACCTGTGCCTCCGGTCTTCGCTCGGGAACCCAATTCCCGCCGTAGGGGTGCCTGCGTCGCCCTAGGATCCGTTATATACAGTCTCGGCGGTGAAGAAGATTCCCCCGGCTACATTCGAGGCTGTCCTGGCCCCAACTTACTACGTTGCAACCCTCTGTCCGATGGGTATTATATCGACACCGCTTCTCCCGAAAGTGGTTGGAAGAAATTGCCCCATTCCATGGCTTCACCCCGAGCGGACTCTTACGCCTTCACCACCAACGGTAAGATCTACGTCCTCGGAGTTACTAGATATACTCGCTTCAAGTCCACTCTTATGCCTGAGGTTTACGATACCCTAAACGACGAGGAGGGTTGGCGTGTTTTAGCTGACCCAAAAAATGTACCTGGTTCCAAAATAGGTGGGCATGGCGTTATTGATGGCGGTAATCGGGTGGTTGTTCATTTTCGTAATGAGCCCCATCTGTATTGTTATGATGTGGAAGCTGATTCGTGGGAAATTCATCGTGAAAATATCTTTGATTTAGATAGTGGGGCGTCAGCGACGGTTGATGGGGTTTACTACTTTCTAGATGACAGAGAGCCCGGGGTGATGTTTGGGATTGAAGTCGGCACTAATGCTAGTAAAACGGGACCCCCAAAGAGAGTGGCATTAGCATGGCAACCTAAAGATTATGAGTGGATACCCCAACCTTACAACGGTTCCCTTGTCCCGCGGACACGCTTATTCTCGGTGGGGAAGGGGAGGTTGGCTGCAGTCTACTACTACGCACGTATTGGTACTGGAAACCTTCATTTTCACTGCTCCACAATGCAGATGACTAGGTTGACAAATGCGTGCGGTGAAACTGTGTTTATGGCAGATCCTTTATGTTGCTCTAATGTCTTTGTCGGTGGCTTGCTCCTCGAAGCCTGCATTGCAGTGTAAGAAGTACTTCTTGTTTAACTGTCTAATACATTGAGATAAGTCGTACTTGGACTGTGACTCCCTGATTGGGGCTGCGGTGGTCGAGAGTATGGGTGGATGCATGAGTTGCATGAGAACATTGGAAGTGGACAAGATTAGTGATTCAATTGGCTTCTCTTTGCTCAACTGTTTTGTTTTGGTGTTAAACTTGTGCTGCATTTTATTTGTTCAAATGGTCTGTATAACAGGGTAGACTTTTATATAGCACTTGCAGGTGTAGCCTAAGGTGAGGAAATCAGTGAAGCCCCCAACAGAAAGTTCAGATATGCAGCAACTCTGAAAAATATTCTTGTGCAGTTTCCCAGAGCAATATCCTTGGATGTTGAGAGCAACTTGTTGATGCGACTGTGAATGAACCTCCTATTTCGTTTACCACTTCTTCAAAGAGATACAAAACTGCTAGGGGTGTCTATTGAGTAAAAAAATAACCAGTTCAACCATTCAGTTTAAACAACTGGTGAAAGTTCAGGTCATGAGTTCAAGCCTCCAAAGCAACATTACAAAACATTTTGAATATTCAATTGACCCGGAAAAAAAGAAAGTCCCAAGGGAGATCTCTTATGATGCAGAGGGATAACTCTAAGAGATCAATATTCAGTTGTAAAGGAACCCTTGGAGGCATTGTTGTTAGCTTTCGATAAAGAGTTCTCAACTGGAACAAAATCATATTCCACTTAAGTCCAACATATAAAGCAATAGCTGCAACATTTAAGCTCTACATCAAACATTTTTACCAACCAAAACATTGCGCTGATAAAAAGTCAGTTATCATGCAATTTATCAATCTGGACCGTAAAATAAACTGAATATTTACATGCATGGATGAATGTATTTATTTGAGAGGAGACGTGTACAAATACTAAACCTACAAAGTTAAAGGATCTTGTAGAATCCGAAGAAACAATTTCAAATCTTGTAGAATCCGAAGAAACAACTTCAAATCATCTGGTATGCCTTGTAAGTTCATGTAATGTTCCATCCTCTCTTCTGGAAGACCAACAAAAGGCACATCCATATAGGGCCTCAACAAATAGTCTTCTATCAAAGACTTCAACTCAGACATATTAAACAGAAAGCATATCAAAACAAATAACATAAAACACACCTACCATTAGGAGAAGACTTGATAACATGTGAAAACCTTGCAGAGTTCTTGGCAAGGTCAACAGAAAGAGTTCTTGGCAAGGTCAACAGAAATATTATTTCTTAATTCACCATTGTAACATAAAACACACTTATCATTAGGAGAAGACTTGATAACATGTGAAAACCTTGCAGAGTTCTTGACAAGATCAACAGAAATATTATTTCTTAATTCAACACTGTGGGCATCCAACCTCACAAGGTGATTAAAACCAAGAACGACATCTCTGGCAATTACAAAAACAAAGGCACAAGGTAAGGTTCTAATATGCCAACTAACTAAATAAAAAGAAACATAATTTTTCAAAAAACTAAAAACACCTGAATAGTTTTTTGAATTGGGGTTCAAGATAAATCCACCATTGCTGAGTCGGAAGATGTATAGTTTTTTGAATTTGGGTTCAAGATAAATCCACCATTGCTGAGTCGGAAGATGTTGATTGGTAAAGTTCGCAAAATTGTGATCAACCTAAGACTCGATATCTACGTTAACCTGATCAATGAAGACATGTTTTTGTTGATCATTAATAAAAAGACAACAAGCAATTTTTGGTCCCTCACAGAGGGTCATGGCATCCATATAGGTAGATGCAGCATCACAATTCGGAAAGGTTATAATGCTGACATCCTTCAAAGCCTCCTCTCGATATAAGAAGTCAAACGATGTTAAGGCAGAGCTATAGTTCTTAAAAGAACACACAGCTTGATATTTAATGAAAGCTACAAGATGAGGGTCTTTCACTACTGCTTCTTCCAAATTTGAGTAAAAACTTTATTTGGTAAAAAGGTTTCTACCCATGAACCCATATTTTACTCAAATCTCAGCCATTCACCACCATCACCGTCCAAAATCCTAGACCTCAAGTCTATCACTCTCTTGCCCTCTTCTTCTCTCTTCTTTTTTGTTAGATTCCCACCTCTCCCCAAACACACACACACACACACACACACAGAGCCGAAAATGCTGGTGAAGCTGGGGAGCCGACCAGATTTTGGCTACCATAGCCCAATGAAGAGTTTCACGACAAACACCAAATTTGGGTAAAAGCTTTGGTTGACATCAAATTTGGGGGAAGGTTTGAGTAAAACTCAAATTTGGTATAAGTTTGGGTAATGAGTGGGGGAGGGTTTTTAGTGATTTATACTCAAATTTGAGTTTGAATCAAGATTTGGATAAGGAGTGGAGATGCTCTTATAGGGCAATCCACCGATCTCCCAATCTCTAGAAATGTCTAGTTTTACCCATGTGTTTAATTGTAAATATCTTTCTAGTGCCACTATTCCTTCTACACACTTCTAAGTATCTTTTAGCTTAGATTAACACTTACTCTATGTTATTCTAGAAGATTAGAAATTACTTTTCTAATGTAAGACCAATAACGGGTTAGAATCATTTCATGAGAAAAGAGTTTTTGCAAACTTTAGCACAAATTATGTTTGGGTTCCACATGTCTCTGTGGGCAGATTCATTGATGTATGTAGATAAAGATTCAATAATTACTTTTTCAAAAACCATTTAAAATGTGAAAGTGGGTCTCAAAGTTGGTCATTTGATATGAAAGAAAATGTGAAGAGTCCCACGGTCGAAAGTTGGTGGAGATTCAATCGGTGTAAAATACCCTAGGTATATATGACATGTTCAGGTTGGGACACCAAAATTTTGTAGGAGCAGAGGGCATGGAGATAAAGTGGGCTTGGCCGCTTGGGCCCATTTATCACACACGTGCCGCCGCCTGGCTCAGGCTTTGGGCTTTGATTAAAATGAAGGGAAATGACGGCTCACGACGTGTTTTGATAATTAATACCCGTTAAGGACATGCTAAGAACATTTATTAATACTGAAAATGTCTTTGGTTGGTATTAATTATCAAAATCCGTCCTTAGCCGTCATTTTTCCTAAAATGAATGGGACCATTTCCAAAGTACCATTTTCTTTTCTAGGCTAAATTTAGTTAAACTCTTGACCAGAAGAATATTTGGTGCCAAAATTCAGTCACTTCCCAACCGTCAGTTTCTATCCAAGTTTCCAACTGTTATTTTTCTGAACTAGCGTTACGCTACTGAACCATTGTGCCCTTGCCGTCTTTGGCCAGTGGCGCTTTCCGTTCGTATATATTTGGTGCCTTTGAGCGCACCTCTATGAACCAGTTTCGTACCCCTTTAGACAGGAACTTGTTTGCCTATTTACACAAGCCTCCATATTGATAAAGGAGAGACTTCCTATAAGATCAAAGTAAGAATGCAGCACTCAACAGATGCAAACTTGCTGCCATGCATCCACAATTTGAACAGCAAAATAAGGCCACGGTACTGTTTGCAGCCAAATACCACCATTTGCAAAATCAGCATGCATCGATCACTACATGTAATAGTGTTTCAGCAGTTATCCTAGGAGCCAAACTTCAGAATGAACCATTTGTTTGGTGGGAGCACACATTGATAACATGCCCAATCTTCAGCATCTATATCTTCAATAAAATTCCTTGAGTCCCTAGCTTCAATGCAATTTCTTGAGTCCTCTCCTATCACAGCTTTGGAGAATGAACCTCCAAAATCCAAATTAAAACAGAACAAGTCCTCTGCCTTCAATTAATTTTCAGGAATAAATCTACTTCCTCAGCAAAGGGTAAGAGTCACCAAGATCCAGATTAAAACAGACAAAGACTCCCAGAACAAATGACAGAGACACAAAACACAGGACACAGACACGGAACACCACTGACACATGACGACAGACACCCAAAAAAAAAGACACTACCTCCATAAACAACCGAAGAAACAGCACCCGAAAAACAGCATACCTCATCCCCGCAACAGAGCCCCCCACAAAGACACAGACATCAACAGAACCACCCCAAAGCGGAGAAAAAGGGCCACCCCAAAGGACCAAATAATGACAGACAAAACAGAAAGATAGACAACTCCACGCAAGCCCACCCTCACAAGCGAAAATAAAACCGCAGGAAAAAAGGACACACACTCCCGGACAACCCACCCACACCCAAAACATCCCAACCAGGGTTATACAGATTCCACCACACTTTTGAGTTGGAAAATGAGATCATCCATGGAATAGTCTTGCCAGCCGTTCTTGGCTTGATGAGTTCTTGAACCTCCATCCAGTTTGGGGTTGCTCCATCAAAATAACATGCATATGCTCCACATGACTGTAAGAGGAATGTTGTCCTGAACTACCCTCTGTTTTGGTTTTAGATTGCAATTCTTCCACCACAGTAACCGTGCTTCCATTGATGATGGCATCTCCAACCACCATTGCAGTTTGCCAGTATATTGGTCCATATATATCTCCCAAGCATATTCACAGTGCAGTAGCATATATATGATCGAGTGATTGTGGAAAATTTCCACAAAACTTGCACCTTGCCTCCTCAGGGTTGTGGATAATTCCAAGTCTGAGAAGGTACTGAGCGGTTTTCACCCTGCCAAGGCCTACGATCCAACCAAAACATTGAATTGTATATCGTGCTACATTGTTCCAGATCAGATTTTTTTTAAAAAAAAAAAAAATAACAGCTGCAGTTTTCACCCTACAATTTTTTTCGTTTAGCTCAGCACCTCAGGCACTCTACGATTCACCCAAACTCACTCACTTTAAATTTATCCAAACTCAATCCAGTTATGATAAGTACGTCTTGAGTAAGGATCGTTTTCATGCAACGATCACTGGAGTGGTTTTCTATGTGACGCAAAATGGGATCGGCCACTGTTAAATGTGGCTATTTCTTGAATTGTACATATTTTTTTTGACAGGCAAACAAAGTTATATATTACAAATTGATTGGCCCAAGCCGGCCGTGCATACAGAATTCTGAAGAAATCAAGATTCCGGAATCCAAAATTGTGAAGTAGCGTGAACAACGTGATAGCGTAACTTATTATTTCCGTATTACTGTGACAGAGTCATATATATAATATTACTAACTGATTCGCAATGGATTACAAAAATCTCCAATTTCAATGGTGGTAGCATGCCCTATCAAAATTATTCGTGGAACTTTATTTTAAAGTTATGTTTCCAACATTAATTATCAAATTATAATTAGTCTCTGCAAAGTCAAATGAACAAAGTTACAAAAACCATTTAATTAAGTAATAACAGCTTGCAATAGCCTGTGCTATGCACAAGATCCAGACGGAGATTTCTTATTCAGCTTAATTAACAAATGACCATGTTTTCCAAGTTTTATTATTATCTTTTTTCGTCTTTAGGCTCCATTTTGTTTGACCATAAAACATTTTCCAGTAGAGAATTTTATTCATTTTCAAGCGGTTGGTTGTACAAATCGGAGGTACATTGTTCTTTTCCATAAAACTTTGTTGGGCTATGGACGGAAAATGACTTACGGTGGAAACTCCCGTAATTCATTCTACACTGTTCACTACGGTGGAGGAGAGAGTTGGAGATCAGTAGGGGCACGGGATCCCACTAGTTTGTTTTTTAAACTTGTAAATGATAACCTTGGTCCTTGGGTAGAAAATTATAAAGTGATGTCCTGGATTTTTTTGTACCTACACGTAAATGACCTCAAAGAATAGCGTAGACAAAACTATTTTTTGACGTAAAATATTTTCCAAAAGTTAACCCAGCTTTATCGTGTAATTTTCCGAACTTTTGTAACGGTCAACTTTTGGAAAATGCGGTGGTTAATAACTCAAGTTAGCGCCAGAGGCCCAGAACACAAAAAAAGGCGTGTTTTACCCAGCTTTGTACTTCTTTGGTGACATGGCAAGAGAACAATGGCTTGGAGGAAAAGGTGGGTTTTCCGCGGCGGGTGTAAAAAATTGATTTTGGCACTTTATCTTTTTATGATAGTACTATAAAATTTGTCTTTAAGTATAAAAATTATACATAATAAAACACACTAGAATACAAATTTTGAAATGCCATCATAAAAAATTAAAGTGTCAAAATAATTTTTCAAAATAAAAGTATCTATCTCCTTTCTAAGAATCGGACAATATTTCTAATTTGAGTTTCTTTTCAACTATTTCTTCAAGTTTCCTATTAATTTTTTTTTTTCAACTTTCACATTATCTTAGTGTAGCAATTAAATTTTTAGTTCTAAACAAGTGATCTACGTAAAGATCTAGAGATGAGTTGTTAATATATTTAAGAAGAGAGAGAGAGAGAGAAGGAAGAACGTGAAAAGAAGCCCCACTTGACTTCAATTTTGTAATGAGATAGTAATTGTAATTTTGTAACCACATGGTAGTTTGGAGACTAAAGTTTAGCAAATTTGAGGTTTCCTGGGAGTAATTAATTATTCAGTAGTTTTGGAGCACTGTCACATATTCCAACACTCTTCTCCATTATATATTTAGAAGGTAACTCAAAATTTTAATTATACTAAAAATACTCCTCTACCACTATTGATAAATATTGATCAAATATCAGTGTTGACCATTGACTACCCACGTTAACCGTTTAGAATGTTCTCAGACATTCTCAGCACACGTCTAAACTTAATGGTAATACAAAGAGTTCTGGATATTTCAAAGTTGAAAACGTTCTTAGAGCATTCTCAGCACACATGCCCGTATCTCAGTACACACCTAGACTTAGTGATCATAATTCATTCTCAAATATTTTCAGTTCTAAGTGCATTCTCATACGTTCTCAGATCAATTGAGAACATTCTCATCTTAGCACTAAGAACATTTTCACCACACATTTAGACTTGAGGTAATTCATTCTCAGATATTCTCAGTTCTGAGAATATTTGAAGTACATGCCGAGACTTAGTGGTAATTAATTTGTTCTCTGACATTCTCAACACATGCTTAGACATAGTGGTACTTAAAAATAGTGTTCTCAACACATGCAATTTTCTGTACCTAGTGGTAAAAAGCGTATTCATGGGAAGAATGACTTGAATGTTTTTAAGGATTTATTATTTTGTTTCTTGTCTTCCTTGGTATGCATGGTTTCCTAATTTTATTTTTATTTTTTAATCACCAATTTTTATAGCCTATATAAAGACATGTTGAGGCATGGTTTACACACTGAAGGAAAGCTAACCTATTGGGAATTCACTTTTCTAACACGCAATTGGACCTTTCCAAATGGAGGACACGATTTGAAAAAACTGAACTTGGATCGATTAGATTATTTACAGTATATATAGGACTAGAAGCAAAGAAAATGAGTTAGCTGTTTTTGGACACCACTCATACCTTACAATCAACCACTTCATTTAAGCAACTTAGATGCAAAGCACTGCTATAGACCGACATGACCTATATATACCAGCGCTTGGGTAAACCGTTGAGAGATACATGTCGTTGTATAATTGTACCAATGCTTTTTCCAAGCATTGGTATAACATATTAGCTCTTCGTTTTGCAGCGGTTTGGCCGCTGGTGTAGACATAAGACCGGCTTGCCACTTATACACTTTTACCAGCAGCCTATAACGTCGGTGTAGGTTCAATTCCTTTTTTTAAGAATACTACATATTCAATTTTGAGCTACACCCTAATAAATTATAGTAGCCGCTTTCCTGCCACATATCTGTTCACATATTTTTTCCTCAGAACTAAACAATATCAAAAAGCTAAATAATTTACTCTTCATTGCAAGTAGTCCATATGAAATACCCCAGTACAAGTAGAAGGTATGTTCCATAACCTTGTCGACCAATATTCAAAAATAGATCAATTGTTCATAATTTCGCGTAAATATCACAATCCAAACAAAAAGCCAACGATGCCGTCCTTAATTAACACATATTGTGTTAATTTTCTTTATAACAGGACAGAGAGAGCTATTTAAATTTTTGAAGGGCGAAAAAAGAATTTCATCCTTTGAAAGATTTCATATCTAGTTATCGTCGTTGTCATCTTTATTTATCTAATCAGTCTGGAATCCCAATCACTTAACATATATAGCAAGTGACCAATCAAGAAGACAAGTGGCAACCTTCGGGACTTCTAAAAATAAATACCTGCATTACCATAAATAGTATAGGTTTTCCAGTATGTGACCAATCAAGAAGGCTAAACAATATACAAATACCGAAATCGACTGACTCATGAAGTCGTATAAACCTATGTGCATGGTGTTGTGCGAAGAGGATCAGCAAACCTCACATAGTTCTTCTCAGAGAGAGAGAGAGAGATGGCTACTTCTCCACTTTCTTCTAGACTTCGCATAGTTCTATTTCCATTCATGTCCAAAGGCCACACCGTCCCACTCCTCCACCTCGCTCAAGTACTCCTCCTCCATCGCAATGTCACCGTCACCTTTTTCACCACCCCAGCAAACCGGCCATTCATCTCTGACTCTCTCTCCCACACAGATGCCTCCATTGTTGAGCTTCCTTTCCCTCAAAATATCGAAGGAGTACCTGAAGGGGTTGAGAGCACTGAGAATCTCCCTTCCATGTCCCACTTCGTCTCCTTCGCCACCGCCACAAAACTCATGCTTCCCAACTTCGAAAAAGCGCTTCAGACTCTCCCCTATCTCACTAGCGTAATATCTGACGGATTCCTATGGTGGACCCAACAACCTGCGGCCAAATTTGAAATACCACGCCTTGTTTCTTATGGCATGAGCAACTACTCACAGGTTGTGCTTATAATGCAGTTTTGGTGAACCTTGAACGGTCTACTTTCAGGACCCGAGTTAGAGGATGAGCCGTTTGTCGTGACGAACTTCCCATGGATCAAGCTAACTAGGAACGACTTTGAGGAACCCCTCAATTCTCGTGAGCCAAAGGGTCCTTACATGGACTTCTTTACGAGTAACGAGCGTATTTACCGCAACCTCAAAAAGCTACGGTATTATTAGCAACAGTTTCTATGAACTCGAGGCATTATATGTAGAGTACTACAATCGCCATGAGTCTGAACCCAAGTCGTGGTGTATAGGGCCCTTGTGCTTGGCAAAACGACTGAAGACCAAACCTCCGTCCTGCCAAAAGCCCACTTGGCTACGATGGCTCGACCAAAACCTAGCCGAGGGTAGTGGGGTTCTCTACGTCGCCTTTGGGACTCAAGCAGAGATATCTTCACAACAGTTGCACGAAATAGCGATTGGTTTGGACTTGGAGGAATCAAAAGTGAACTTTTTGTGGGTGACGACTGACGAGGAAGATTGGGCCGGAACTTGACGATGGGTTTGGAGAGAGAGTGAAGGAGAGAGGCTGGTAGTGAGAGAATGGGTTGACAAGAGGGCTATTCTAAGGGCTTGTTCTTCTAAATAAGCCAGTTTGGCTTGTTTTTTATTTTTATTCAAATTTTTTTCCTATCACTTGGCTTATTGTCAATTTTTTGGGGATTATTACATCCTCGTGACAAGAGAAATATAAAAAGTAAAAAAATTTTGACCGAAATCTAATTTTTTTTGAATAAAGACGAAACCATTGGCTTATTGACTTATTTTCGTTTTTATGTGGGTTTATTTGGCTCAATTTTGGAGGGAAAGCCAATAACTTTTTTAGAAGAACAAGGCTTAAGACACGAGAGCGTCTGAGGATTTCTGAGTCACTGTGGTTGGAACTCGGTGTCGGAGAGCGTATGCGCCAAGGTTCCGATTCTGGCTTGGCCGATGATGGCGGAGCAGCACATTAACGCGCCAATGGTGGTGGAGGAGATCAACGTGGGGTTGAGAGTAGAAACAACCAATGGGTCGGTGAGGGGTTTCGTGAAGTGGGAAGGTTTGGAGAAGATGGTGAGAGAACTGATGGAGGGGGAGATGGGGAAGGAAGTAAGGAAGAAGGTGAAGGAGTTTGGCGAGGCGGCGAGGAAGGCCATGGAGAAGGGAGGCTCGTCATGGCATTCATTGAACCAGCTCATTGGTGAGTTGCAAGCTCTTTCGAGATAAATAATCTATTTGGATTTTTTTTTCCTTATTTAAATTTTTTCCACATTTATTAGTTCGGCAAATTTTTTGTAAATTATTACTTCATCATTACTAGAGCAATCTAAAGAGTAAAAAAATTACGATCGAAATCTTTTTTTAATAAAGACAAAAGTAAGTCAATGAGCAAATTTTTTCCATCTTTATTCAAAAATATTGAACTTCGATGTTAAGTTTTTAACTTTTTAGATTCATCTCGTAATGACGGCACAATAGTTCACAAAAAATCAACGCAAAACTAATAAATGCAAAAAAAAAAATATGAATAAGGACAAAAAAAAATAAACCACTTTACCTATTTTGCCAAAACGGGCATTGTTGTCGAGGAACAAAGAAGAAAGTGGAGTTTAAGAGGTAGATGTATTATCGGAGAGGTGAGGTGTAGGTGTTTGATTAAGTTATTTAACTTTTTTTTTTTGAACAATAAATTTTTGTTATTAATCTTGAAAATGATATATACAGCGTCATGTTTGGTTGTTGTTTAGTTAAAGTTTAAATAAATCAATGTATTCACGTATTGGTTGTTATTGGAGAGTTGTTTAACTAGTGTCTTCTTTGCGCGTGAGAGTGAGAGCAAAAAAGCGAACTGCTAACTCTTTGTGATAACCGTGCTAATGACATAGACTATTGTGCACAGATATGTGAACAGATTTATTGTGAGGTTCATTTTTGGTCTCACAAAAATGATTCGATCCATTCATTCATTTTAAATCTTTTTTTGTGGAATTCTGTAAAAAATTAGTTTGATAGGCCAGGATACATGATCTAATCTCACAACTTTTCATTCAAAATTCCGGATGAATGAAAAGTTGTAAGATTATATCAAGTACTTACATGTATACTATCGAGCTAATTTTCTACGGAGTTTGTCAAAAATTATTTTAAAATTAATGAACGAATCAGATCATTTGTGTGGGCCCCACAAAAATCTGTGCACATATCTGTGCACAAAAGTTTGTGTCATCAGTGTTTCCGCTTTGTGATGGTCTGAGTACAGAAACGTAGAAGTACTTATTTATTATTTCAAAGGAAAAAGAGGGGGTATGTCTGGACATTTCACGCAAAGGTTATGTTCACATTTTTTAACAATAAAAAGTGTACCGTACATGCCTTAAATCACAGGGAATCAAAGTAGACTTTGCCCATTTTTTTTTAATTTTCAAGTATCTTTCCTATTAGAACACGGAATCATCAGTTAATAGTAGACAGATTGAAAGACTTGCAATAACAATTGTTGAGATCCATATGCAAAAAGCCTTACAAGCTGAGGCTAAATGTCATTCTCAATTATTACGAAGAGAGATCTAATGAGAAGCTTAGATAAACTGCTCAATCAAAAATTAAGCAAAAGGAACCACAAAAAAAAGTTTTAAAAAAAAAAACACTAAAGATAGTTGAAAGAGATCCGTAGATCCATCATCTCTAAAGCCTTCACTTGTTCATGCCAGTTGCATTCTTGACAGCATCAGCTGCTCCTTGTGCTTTAGCCTTCGCTTGCTCACCCGTCTACACAATAATAACAATCGGATACTTGAAATAAAGGTTTTTGCTTAATTAAATGAACACTATGATTTTCTTCCGAATTTGTTTTTTTCTTGTTCAATAAATAAGAATTTTATTGCCTGAGTAAGATGATTGACAATGAAACTCAAAACACACCCAAAGGCAACACCCTAAACTCAATTTATATTCTTTCATACATGAGACCGCTAACGGCGTTTTTGGTATCAAATGTTTTAAAAACTTTGCATTTGATCTTTTGAATGAACCATCTTGTACAAATTGACTAAACTAAAATTACAAATTCGTAATTACTCCAGAAAAAAGATTGCATATATATAGCTAGGTGGTGTCTTTTATAACAATTAAAGGTCTTAAAAACATTGCATTTGATTATTTGGACGAACCCGGGGCCAACTCTGACATTTGTGAGGCCTAAAGCGAACTTTTTCAAACGGGACCCTCAATTTACTTTGCGTAGTTAAAAATACTTGTGGAAAAAAACTTCATTTATGAAATCATTACAATCATTTGAGAGCATAAGAACCCAAAATCGATAACTATTAGAATCATTCGATTTTTATGTCGGTCTAATTACTATATGGACCTATAAAATTAGAGGCCCTCAAAATTGGTATCAAAAAATCGGGGGCTTAAAACGGTGGCTTTACGAGTTTTAGCTCAAAACCAACCCTAGACAAACCATCTTGTACAGATTGACATATCTACAAAAACTAAAAGAAAATATGAATTCAAAATTATTGCAGGAAAA
>BPLS01000661.1:23481-62450 GCA_019656275.1 Rhododendron kiyosumense
CATCACTTGCTGAAATTTTGGTAATTCCCATTGCCTATTGACGAGGAATAGTTTTGATTCAAAACTTTTGAAGATCCATAATTCAAGGATTAAACCAGTTCAAAGGTGGTTGAGAATTTAGATTTTAAAGGAGGTGAGAAAAGTTCTTCAATTGTAAAGAATCAACTAAAATAAGGCAATATTTAAATGCATCACAGGGAACAAATCTGTTATTTGATGAATCCATATATTGGCACAAATAATTCAAGGTTTGTTTGAAAACTTAACGAGCTATAAAAATAACTTCAAGCTTAATTTGTTTGTTTATTTGGTGAGACGACCCAAAGGAACATTAATAGATCCTATGTTAAGTAGCTTGAATTTAATTTTTAAATTTTTAAACTGAACAAGCCGAATAGTAATTTATTTGAGCTAGGTTTGAAGACTAAAGGAGCTTTTTATTTGATGAGAGAATACAATCTTAAACTCAAGTAGCTTTTTTGCAAACCCTATCTCTCTCTTCGTCTCTCTCTCTCTCTCAACCCTACTTCTCTCTTCCACTCTCTCAACCCTAGCCACCACAACTCCTCGATCTTCTCCCTTCATCGGATCTGTGAGAGTTTTGTCTTTTGTTCAACGAGAGTTATTAGTTTCGTCTTTGGACGAATTTTGTCTACAGATCGAGTTTTCTCAATCGAGATTGTTTCACAACGATATATGTGCTTCAGCGTTCTATCCCTACACGATATCTTTGGCGAGACAACCTATGGTGGCTTGGCAGATCTGTAGTTCTTGGGAATTCATTGGTGCATTCATACTTGGATGGAGTGCATATGATTGTTTGGGTATTTTGTGTCTTTTGTCCTTAACTTTGCATTTTTTCTAATTTGCGACTCCTAATTAGATGTTAGGTATTTTTAAAATGTTGCTATTGCGTTAGGCTATGTCTGAGTTAGAATGAAAGACATCGATTGCCTTGTAATTTACTTGTTTTCTATTTGTTAGACGATTAGTTTGGCTTTGTCCAAGTTCTTTGTAATGATCTCCGTTTTGTAAGTGCCGCTGAGCGTTTATCAATACAATCTTCTCATTTTTTACCCAAAAAAAAAACCTCAAGTGGCTTATAGTTCGTTATTTAGGCGTGTCTTGTAGGAACGCGTCTTTGTATTTTATTTACTAAGTACTATCTTTTTTGTTGTTTTTTATTTTATTTTTTAAAGGGTACCTTTTTCTCGTTGATCTTTCTTTTTTTTTTTATCCGCCCTTTTTCTCGTTGATCGATCTACTCATTTTGTGTTGTAGTGCCATGTCATTTTTGGCCACCCAAGTATGTAAAAAACTTGTAATGTGAGAATCTCATGCGGTTGCAAATTACTTGGTACACACTCAAAAAATAAAACAGATGACTTTCGGCTCATTTGATGACCCATTTGGCAACATTCTAGTTATATATACCGTCGATGAAAATATTTGTTTCCTCTAAATCAATTATATCGCACCCCATTACCATGTTCTTTAATTGGGACAGTTGTGTTTGACGACGAAGCGTAATATAATTGATTTGGAGAAAAAATATATTTACACCGCCTTTATTCTCTTTAAACTAAACAATGAAATCCTTGCACCACCATTTGTCTTGTAATTCAAGTCAAATAGTTGATTTACCGGATTTGCCCCTCCACCGCCATCCTCCCTAGACAATAATTGGTTTAACTTGGGAATTAATAGGACTCAAATCTCCTTATTGTTAATGCAAATTTCGCATAACATTGCAAAATCAAAATTTATTATTGATATATGATGTTTACATATATAATAAAAAGTGTGACCAAAGAATTGTTTAAATTTGCATTTATTCATGATTCACTAGGGAAATAATGTTTGCACACCCTAACATAGTGGGAAGAATTATTCAATGCCCCATGAGTGCCGCAGACCCTTTTATGATGTGGGACTCGAGACTAAGAGATTGAGCGCCGCATTGCCAAGAACACCACATGACGGTACCCCTTTCTCCATAACTTGAGATTAAAAATAAATAAATAAATAAATAAGCTGTAAAAGAATCAGTTATGCAGCCCATTGGCAACGGAATGCCCTTCCCCTGGGCTTGGACCCGATTCCTTGATACCCCGGAGAGAGAGAATTTCTGCATAGTGACGGCCATTTCCTTCTGGACAAGGGGGTGAATTCGTCTTTTCATGGCGCTGATGGTGATTCGGAACATTTATCGGGCGGGCTTGAATTGAGGTAAATAGCTGGGTCAAGCATAAAGAAAGAACTAGCAGAAAAACAAGATGGATGGTTTTTCTGGCCATTAATAATGCGGACGCTTTTACTTCTTGAAAAGATATCTAAGAGAGAGAGAGAGAGAGAGAGAAATGAAGAGAGTTATGGTTATATGGTGCTTAAATTTGTGTTCTGTATTTATAGTGTAAGATGGTAGTAGACTAGTAGTACTATTGCCCAGTTCGACCACGTATGAGAGATTCAAAAGAACGTGCATATTAGGAAGCAAGGGAGGAAAATTCATGGAGAGAGATTGAGGGAGAGAGAGAGAGAGAGACAGAGAGAGAGAGAGAGAGAGACATGGGGCGAATTTTGGAGAACAATGTTGAAGACTAAAATGGCGAAGAGCAGTAAAGTTGGAATTGGATTCCCCAGTTTGCATTGTCTATTAAGACTTTTATCATCTCTCCCTTTTAGGATCCAATTGGGAAAACCCAATATTATTTCCTTCACTTCAAGTTGTTCATTACACACGTTACAGAGCATAATTTCAATCGTCTAATCCAACAAGGTAGATCCCTTTTTTCTTGGTCATATGATAAATTTCAACCAAATAAAGGTTATTTATCTTGGTTAAGAACTACCCTTTTCCCTTACTTCTCGGATTCAAAGTTTTCTTTGTATTTCATCATCTGACTAATTTCTCTATGACAACCAGCTTGTTTGTATTCTTCCCCGTATTTTCTTCTTTTTTGGGTTCCACGATCACGGGTGTCCGAACCAGTCTACATATACCTTAACTAATCTATTCTCGGTTCAGTCAAAGACAGGTCATTCACGCCGGGACTATTATTATTATTATTATTTTTGAAAATATCAAGCACACGCGCCAGGACTATAAAATTCATAATAAATTATTTTCTTGCGGCCTAGTCTCAAAGAATCAATCCTAGTCAATTGTGTCGGCACTAAACTCACCAATCAACAGGAGCGATTTTCTTCCCCGTACTGATCTCTCTTGATGGGTATGAATAGAGGCCATAACAGAAGAACAAAATATATCGAAAGTTGTAATGGTCTTTGTTTGACCATTCTTGGTAATAGAACTTTGGCAGCAGAAGAAACTTGGGTTGTCATGCTAAATAGTCTTTGTTTGACCAATATATTGCCGACGGAATTTACTACTCCATCTCTGACTTAAAAATTATTAGTACTAATTAGAGGGGTGTTATGGTTATTTCACAACGTTAGAATTGCAAAGACATTTTGATGATCATCTGTATATGTTACACTATTTTGATTATTTTTGTCTAAAGGATATAAGGTTATTTTCTTCATTTAGAATGTGACATAGTATTTTGGTCATTCTATGATGTAGGGATAATTTGCCGAGTTGGGACATGTAGTGGTATTTTAATACGAGCGATTCAATCTAGACCCCCAAGTTCTCTCCACACTCATTCAGAATCGCCCCTCATCTTCAACCATATTTCTAAACCTAGATTGATATCTACAACTTATTCAAGAGTCAACAACTCAACAACGTGCTTTTTCTTAGTGAGATGTGTGGGAAAACAACCACAATGTCCACGTTGGTATGAGTTATGAAATGTAACACCATATTAGTATAATGTCGGCATTTCATTTTCCAAAGGCTAGTGATTAATTTGTTGTTACTTTCTCACCATTGTGTGAGAACATACTAAAAAATCGGAAGAGAATGAAAACGTAATCGAAGCCTCAGTTTCACATCCTGGTAGATAGCTCTGAATATCTAGCAAATTAAGTTTGATCGTCGGTGTTAGACTAGTACATGAACAATTAGTTTTGAGTGTCCAACATTCTAATTAGGTTTAGAGGTAAAAGTTGAAGACGAGATTCGGTAAGAAATTGATTAAATTGGTAAAATGAGTGACGTCGATGAAATAGGGCTAAAATGATTTTTTGGAGTTTAAATAGAGTCATATATTACATATTCGAACAACGATCATTTGAATCTCGCATAGTCACATGTAATAATTAATGGATAATTCCCGCGTTTAATGAAAATAAATTTATCATTTTCTTCTGGATATTTTCTCCAAAAGTCGTACTCGTATTCTGCAATTAACTTCCAAATCACAAATTATTTTGATTCAGTGGATCTTGTGAAGGAAACCCAGCCTCGAATTGGACAGACGAATCATTTAAAATTTCCTGGGCCTGGGCTATGAAGGATGGGCTATTCTGTAGTGCTCATTAGTGTTAAAAGGCCCTTTCCCCAAAATATCGTCTTTAACTTCATATTCTCCCTAGACTCCGTTCACAGCTGAATGAAAGCCGAACAAATGTTCAGGTTCGTTTGTTAAGTTTATGGTGAACTCGAGCTCGAGTTTCAGCTTAGAGAAAATTTGACAATCCAAGCTTGCGTAGGTTTGAGTACCTTATTGCAGTAGATAAAAGTGTGTTGGTAAAAATAACATTGCTTTCTCAAAAACTCTTGGTTGGACAGGTGTTCATGAATTTTTCAAAATGATATTTGGAGAGTTGAGTTTTATTCACCCTCCACTTAAGAGGGTGAACATTATCTTTCTTCTTATTGGTTGAAATGATGTGAATCCCACCACAAAGTGATGTCATACTTACCAAAAAGTGTATTGTATGGTAAGCATGACATCACTTTGTGGTAGGGTTCACACCATTTCAACCAATAAGAGAGATGGTAATGTAAAGAGGGTGAACAAAATTGCACTATAATATTTGTCCGAATGAACTTACATCGTTTTAATATTTTGGAGTAAAAATTACTGTAACACTCTTAAGAATGTGTAACTTTGTGTAGGACGGTTGGACTCATCCGCCCCTCAATATCTTGGAGTATTATAAACTCAACATATTGAGATCAAACAAAGTAGTAGTTTATTCTGATAAAAAAAAACCAAAGTAGTTTATTTTTTTTATTTATTTATTGATTTTGAAACAATATACCTCCAATTTGCCTGTACCATCCACTCGAATCTCAAGCTTGACCTTTTATTCCATGCACCCCCAAGGAGGCAAGGAAGCCCCACCCGTTCTAAAATCCCAAGCGTTTGCTACGAAAAAGTTTTCCAGTGTGACAGTGTCGGTCTCTATATTTGGATTGTCCAAGTTAAACCTTAGGCTTGGTTGCCACTTACTATTAGTCATGAAAAATAAAAATAAAACAATAGAATCAAAGTTACATTGTGCCTATAGTTTGAATTCCATAAGAAACAAAAATCAAAATCAAAATGTAATCTCGATTATAGTGATTTATGATTAGAACGATTCGATTAAAAAAAAACAACTTTTTATAATTTTTGAAGCAAAATTTTCAATTAAATCATCGTACTTTAACTTATCCAATTACTCATTTCAATTGAGATCATAGCCAATACATAATAATCTTTCTTGTGACATGGTAAGTCCAAAGAAATTTTTTTATCAACTTCAACCTCAAAAAACTTCTCTTCACTGAAACAATTGTATCCGATATAGTCAACAAAATTCAATACACAACCCATACCATTTGGAAACCACTATCTTTCGATTAAGACCATATAAAATCAAGTATGTGAATCAATTTTTTTTGGATGGAAACTATACAAATCCCTAAACTATTTATTTAGTTTTTATCCTATCAAATAAAGAGACAAAATCTAAATTAATTGATCAAGTCCTTACTGATATTCAAATGAATTGATTTTTTAGGAAAATTTTTAAAAACATATATGCTTTAAACAAAAGGTGCTGATAATGCCAAAACCACTTTTGTTCCTAGCAAAACCTTTTTTGTTCACACCAAAACTCATTCATTGTATGATTTAATTGTCCTCCACTACACCACTTACTTTACAAAAATGCCCCTTGAAATCCATAGGATAATTTTATCATTCCTTTTTGTTTTCAACAGAGAGAAAAAGCGTACAAATCTTGCCTTGGTTTGACACTCTATTTTATCACTTTTCTTTTTAATTTTCGGTAGTGGTGAGGCCAAGGCACACGCAATGCGTGTGCAAGTCAAAATTTGACGAAAAGTGGCAAAACACTTCCCATTTATTGTTTAATTGAATTTTTTTTTAAATTTAACTGCACGCGCATCGCGTATGCTCAATCTCTAGTTTTGGTAAATTTACCCGATATTGAATTTTACTTTGGCAATTGATTTCAGTCTATAAATTTTCCTGCCCTCTAACTACTTGTTATTTTATTCTTTGGAACACTTTTAGCTATTTACTGTGCGGAGCAAAAAAGAAAAAGAAATAGTGTAATCGTGTGTATTAAAAATATGAAACCGAACCAAACATTGTAAAAAAACAATTGAACCGAATCGGACTGAATTTTTTAGCCCTACGTTTTTGGTCAAAAGGAGGAGAACTCCATTCTCATACACGGCTATTTTCTTTTTAATTATCATTTGTTAATGGCTCTTCTAAAATTTGCTCATGTTTGTTACATGGGTTGCTTGTGAATTGATGAAAAAACGGACCTGGAAAACAGTTATTGATGTTTAATTTTTGTTTGCTTGTCTTCTAAAATTAGCTCTTGTTTTGCTCGTGCATCTGCATTTTTGCTTGAACTCGTGGAATTGAAAAATAGTTATCTTGCGCTTATGGGATTTCAAGGGGTATTTTCCTAAAGCAAGTGATGTAGTAGAAGGCAATTAAGTCATGCAATGAATGAGTTTTGGCAGGAACAAAAAGGGTTTTGGCATTATCAATTCTCTAAACAAGTTGAACAACTCTAATTATTAGCGTGGAGCTCTGATTTATTGAATGTCATTTTATGTGTCAAAATACGTGGATCCGGATCCAATTTACGTATCCCTTGAACTGCCCAGGATAAAAAAGATGAATCGGAAAATATTACTCTCTTCGTTCCAAATTGAAAGTCTATTATTCCATTTTGGTTGTTTCAAAAAGATGGTCCTTTTTCAAAAATGAAAGAAAAATTTGGTGATTTTTCAAAAGTGTCTATCGCAAGTGAATATAAGTGCTATAGCGGTAATGATGGAAATGATAGACTTGCAGGTGTAATCATTATATGTCTGGATGTCCCCTTAAATAATTGAAATCCCCGAAAGGGATTCATATAAAATTAAAACATTACACTAAAAGTGAACTTCTGGTTAAACTTTGCCAAGTCTGATCTGATGATGCGGATGCAATAAAGTCAAATTAACAGAACATCTTTGATCTGTTCACAACCAATTCGATTACGTGACGTCAGGTGACCGTTGGGCGAAAAGAAACGGAGTCAGCCAACGTTACAGGTGCCAACAAATCCAACGGATACGCCGTTTACCACCGACTGAAAAGGAACCCAATGGAAAAGAAAAGAAAAAAAATTAAAAAAAAATTCTTTCATCGTTTGGTTAAAAAGAGAAATAGTGAAAAAAAATAAAAATTTTAAATATAGTGAATAAAAATTTCTCCTTTCATTTTTCTTTTCTTTTTTTTTTTCTTTCATTTCCATAAGTTCCAAGCAGAGCATTAATTTCCCTTAATTTTCTCCCGCATATATACACCCCACCATAACCAACGAAAATGTGAGACTGAGACCACCACAAAAACAAGAGAGAGAGAGAGAGAGAGAGAGAGAGAGGGAGGAGGGGGCAAAGAGGGGTGTGGGGAGAATTAGGGCTAGGGTTTGCAGAAAGCAGAAAAGCGCCTTTTGTTTTTCCCTCTCTGCGGCCCTAAAAAAATCCCCTAATTTTCTCCCCCCCATGGAATTCACGGCGGAAACCACCCCAGACGTCTCACCAAGAGACTCCGACGACGAAATGCACGACATGTTGTTCGCCCGACGCGGTTGTTGTTACTGGAACATCCCCATCTTCTCCAGCGTCGGAAACTCGAACAACGCCGCATCGGGACCCTCGTCGATCTTTAAGTGGGAACGGATATCGAATTCGTCCCCGGAGAAGGAGGAGGAGAGCGCGTGGTGGCTGAGCGCGTTCAAGAAGTTGAGGGAGTGGTCGGAGCTCGTGGCCGGGCCGAGGTGGAAGACGTTCATACGGCGGTTCAACAAGACCCGCGGCGGTTGCTGCGGGATGAGGAATGGTAAATTATTCCAGTACGATCCCCTCAGTTACGCCCTCAATTTCGACGATGGGGTGGGGCAGAACGGTCATTTTGATTTCTCGTCGAGGTACGCGGCGATTCCGGTCTCGGCCAAGTCGTCGATGGATCTGGGGAGGGACGCGCCGGTGTTCAGGTGAGCGAGGAGTTTGCTTTGTCGGCGGCGAACGTGGGTCGCGGCGGCTGCGGCGATGCGGAATGAGGAAGATGGACGGAATTGAGAAATCATTGGGTGGTTGACTTTTGTTTTGAGGCCCCTCAGAGGGTCAGGTCGTCTGGATTGTATGGGATGGTTTTTTTTCTTTTTCTTTTTTTGTTTTTTTTCTTTTTTGGTTGAGATTTTTTGATTCTTTAAATTAAATTGAGGGGTTGAAAACAAAACTAATGGATGTGTTTTGGGGGTTGTATGTGCATGGTTCATGTTTCATTGATTGATTGAACGAATAGTTGTTGTTTTAATAACAAAAATAATAATAATAATCTTGCCAAATGAAGGTAGCTTTTTCCATTTCATTGTCCTATATGTAATTTTCACGTTTTTATGTTTCCTGAACATTTTCAGATCATTGCAACTCACAAAGTTGTGGGCACAAAGATAATAAGTGATTTTCTCACCTGAAATTGCATATTCGAATCTAACAAAAGTTAAATATTTTAAACCTTGAGCCACTAGAGAATTTACATTGTCCCTAATTGTAGGGCTCTAAAATCTGTCGAGATTCACGCAAATTAACTTGGTGCAAAATATGGAGTCTTTGGAACTTCAACACGTTGATGGAATAGACTTCCAAGCACGTTACTATATCGCTTTTAGAAAATAATATTTCCACCCAATGGCATGCACAGGGTTGCAGTGAATCTATTTCGAGTATATATATATAATGAAACCCAATCAAAAAATCTTCGGCTCGTTTCTGCACACATGAAGAACAAACAGAATTCCAAGGCTAAATGAATCAACGGAATCTTCGTTTCTACAAAATAAAGGAGAAATAGAACAGAAATCAACTAATTAGAGAGTGGGAGAATTTCTCGAATTTTAGAGTGTACCTATTGGCTTGAACTCGGGTTCCATTAATAGACCCCGATTTTCCCAATCGAATGGATCATGTCCCTAGATTGCACCAATTAATTCATGACCGTTAGTGGGTCCCACGAATTAAAATGATGAGAATAGGGGTTTTTGGAAATCATGACAAACTAATTTTGAACCCTAATTTTTGGGAATTTGAACAAGTTCTAGCTTCCGCCAAGATGGAGAATATAGGGCTCATGGACAAGTAGAGAGAGAGAGAGAGAGCGAGCTTGGCAGTTGAGATTTTCGCGATTTAACAGCGGAAACTTTTCGTAGGGGCAAAACTGTGTAGTTGAGCAGCAGTTTTACCTCTACGAAATGAATCGAGAAGTAATACTTACGATATTCATTGAAGCTGATTTTTTATAGGGTTCTATAAAATAATATTTTAAAATTTATAGGCATTTTCTGGATTATTGTGAGACTCGGAATGGACCTCATATAAAATATAGTGTAATTATGTAGTGTAAAAATGTAATATACCTAACCTTTTTGTATTCGTTAAGTTCTGATAGACCTTTTTTCAATGTGAAATACTCCTCAGTTTAAGACTCAGCCTTGATTTAAAAAACACATTCACCGATACAAACAGCGTTTAAATGCACATTAACTTCATTCAATTAATCGTAATTATTGATCAATTTTGATTTAATACTCCAATTTTAGCCACTGACACTTCATCTTGTATCTTATTCATGTGTAATTACAAAACAAAAATGGAGTGCCAAAATCGCATCCCTACGAAACTACTGACGCATTAGTTTGGTGTGAAATTAGTTTAACCCCCTACTTACGCCCTAGATGTTCCCATTGTACCTTTAACAAATAAAATATACGAGCCTAAGAGAAAAACACAATTATCTTAGTCCAAAAGTTTAGTCCGATTGTTTGGTGGATCAGCTCTTCACACAAATGATTATGGTTCAATTTTCGAAATCGAACCATAAGAAAGAAACTTCTTATGAATATTCTAGTTCCGGCATAAACAAGATTGAAGAAGAAATTAGTCGACATGCATCTAAACTGACACGGCTGCCCCTAACCTTCGGAGGGAAAAAAGGCACAGTTATCTTATTCCCCGGATCCCGTTTCACATAGAAAATGACGTCGAGGATCATAAGTCCATAACTACTCCTCATAAGAAAAACATTACTTGTAAATCCACGCGCCTAAAAAGAGACATTAATTAAATATCGCAGTATCATCGCAACTAATTTAGGGAGTACTGTATCATTGAGAGGTACTAGTTCTTTTCTTTTCTTAATCCTAATGAGAGCCAATTCCACTTTCTCTAATTACCTTGTTTTTTAAAAAGAATGAAATTTTAAATTCAAATATAATAAAAATAAAAAATAATTTTTCAATTTTTTTTTGCACCGTTTAAAAGATCTCAATGAGATCTATCAATTAAAATTCATATTAATAGAAAAATTATTTTCGTAAACACATAATTTTTAATTTTGAAACTACCTTTCTTTTCAAAAAATACTTTTTTGGAGAAAGTGAAATGGCACCTGAGAGGTAGTTCAGCTGTCCAAACCTCCAAATACAAGAGACAAGAGATGATTTATGGACCCATTGGGGGTTGGCCTCATGCTCTTGACTTTGAACTTGCGGGTTTATTCCTTTTATAAATTTTAGGTTCAATTTTTTTTATCAGTAATTTTTGGAATCATTTTATTGTTATACGTAAGCATGCAAAATGGCTGTGAGATGAGTTGGATGAATCAGTCCTCCCCGAGCGCAAACTGGTCCCGGGATGCCACAAAAGAATAAAGAGAGACAAGATGCTGAACAAAAAGTACAAGGGACGAAACATGGATCCAAAATTCCTGAATTGCGAATCTGGCCGACTGGCCCACTGCAATTGGCTGGCGACCTATTATTATTTCGTGTTAATTTGACACTTATCTAATCAATGATAGACAACAATAATTACTACTAGGAGAATGATACACCCACCGCTTTTCTTCCACCGAACCACTCACCGTACCACCCACTGCCCGCCACGTGGCAGCGGGGCCCATTCTGCCAAAAACCAAAACAAAACAAAAACAAAAAAAAAAAACAAAAAACGACAGGGGATAAAAAACCCAATTGAATTCAAAATCCGCGCGTTCTTCCTATTTTCGAGAGAGAGAGACAGAGATGGAGAGACCGGCCACCACCAGCGCTGTCGACCACCACCGCCGACCCCAATCACCACCTCCGACCACCACATCAGCTGCTAAACCTCCAGCGAGCACCGCAACCACCAAGGTCTCTCTTCCTCCTCTCTCTCTCTCTCTCTCTCTCTCTCTCTCTCTGAATTTGCCCAATACAGTAGTAAGCCATAATGTGTACTAAACATCTTCTTGGTTTTGTCATGTTTTTCCTTTTATGTTACCCGATTCATGTTCTGAGCCATGGCTGAGAAATTTTTGAAATCAGTTTACCCTAGGTTTTTAAAATTCCCAAATTTCATAGTAGGGCTTTAAAACGTTTCTTGTTTGATTAGATTCCTGAGTGAAATTGTTATTTAATTTATTTTAACCAAATTTACTTGTATTCCTTTTTGTTGCTGCGATTATTCTACATTCACTATCTACATTATAGTAGTTGATTTTGTGCTAATTGGTTTTGCTAGTTGATTTTGTTCTTTGAACACATATTTCAATATTCCCGATTCGCCCAACTAAGAACAACTTTTTAGTATTTAGAGATAGAAGAATTGTGAAGTATTTATTTGTTTATTTTTGGTCGGCTAGAACTATTAATGAACATTCCTTATGTGGGTTCTGATGCCATCTTGAACATGTAGGAGATGTTGTCGGATTTTGTTCCGTCGACACTGCCTCCTCAATCAAGTGGAGACAGTGAAGAAGAAGAAGAGGAGGTATCGAGTGGTTCTTCAGAACAAGAGTGTGATAAGATAGGTATTAATGCGGAGGGAATGGATACAACAGAAAATTCTATACATACAGTTGAGGAACCGAAGGAGGGAATGATATTCAACACGCAAGAGGAAGCTTATCTGTATTATTCAACATATGCTAAAGAAAAAGGGTTTGCTGTGGCAAGAAGAAACTCGAGAAAGGGAATAGATGGAAAAGTGAGGCATGTATGTTTTGAATGCAATCGTGGTGGAAAGGCACAGGTGAAAACAACCAATCCAGTCAAACCACGGCCACAAACAAAAATTGACTGTCGAGCTCGGATTAATTTGCCTAAGAACTTGGATGGAAAGTGGAAGATAAATCGGGTTGCCTTGGAGCACAATCATGAAAATAGTCCGGGAAAGGCTAGGTTTCACAAGAGCTATAGGGTCCTTGATGAACATGCGAAAAGAAAGCTCTTATTGAATGATAAAGCCGGGATTAACTTGTACAAGACTTATAACTCACTTCAGATTCAAGCGGGGGGACCTGAGAATCTTCCATATCTTCCCAGAGATTGCAGAAATTTTGTGAATAAAGAGCGACGTAAATTACTTGTTCAAGGAGATGCTGAGGCGATGTATAGCTATTTCATGAAGATGAAAACCGATAATTCTGACTTCTTTTTTGCCATGGATTTGGATGATGAGGGTCGACTAGTGAATGTATTCTGGGCTGATGCAAGGAGTAGAGCAGCTTGTAAAGAGTTTGGGGATGTTGTGACGTTTGACACAACGTACTTAGTAAATGAGTATAACATGCCCTTTGCTCCATTCGTAGGCGTAAATCATCATGGTCAGTCAATATTATTGGGATGTGGACTTGTCTCTCATGAAGACACCAAGTCATTCTCGTGGTTATTTAAGACATGGATGACATGCATGTGGGGTTGTGCTCCGAAAGCAATTATTACCGATCAATGTATGGCCATGAAGAATGCTCTAGAAGAAGTATTCCCTAACACCCAACACCGGTGGTGCATATGGCATATCTTGAAAAAGGTGCCAGAGAAGTTGGGAAAATGCGACGCGTATAAATCAATCTCATCTTCTTTGCACAATGTAGTTTATAATTCACTGACAATAGAAGAATTTGAGGATGCTTGGGATGTATTTATCAAAAAGTACGACCTCCAAAATAATGAATGGTTAAATGGGTTGTACTTAGAGAGGAGTCGATGGGTGCCGGCTTTTGTGAAGGATGTATTTTGGGCGGGAATGTCATCTACACAACGAAGTGAGGGTATGAATTCATATTTTGATGGTTACATCCACTCAAAGACGACATTGAAACAATTTGTTGAGCAATATGAGAATGCATTGGCTAGAAAGGTGGAAAATGAAAAACATGAAGATGCGAAAGATTTGCACTCTTTCATCCCGTGCATTACCGCAGCTGAGTTAGAGAAGCAATTTCAAAGTGCTTATACGCATGCGAAGTTTAAAGAGTTTCATGATGAATTTTTTGGGAGACTTAATTGTTCTTTGAAAGAAAGAAAAGTAGGTGATGTTTGGTCGGAATATGAGGTAAAAGAAGACATCACATTTGGAGAAGGAGAAGAGACATGGACAAGATGTGTGCCATTTACTGTCGAGTTTAATGGTGAGACCAATGAAGCAAATTGTAATTGCCGATTGTTTGAGTTTAGAGGAATGGTGTGTCGGCATCAACTAATGGTGTTCCATGAAAGAAGAGTTCAAAGAGTACCTGAGAAGTATGTCTTGAGAAGATGGAGAAAAAATTTAAAAAGGGCCCACACTAAAATTCGTATCAACTACGATAACTCCTCATCGACAATTGAAGCACGTCGCCATGACAATATGTGTAATCTCTTTAATGAGGTTGCCGATTTGGCGGAAGATTCTCAAGAGAAGTATGATAAAGTGATGGAAAGGCTACAAGAGCTGAAAAGAGAGTTGATTGAATCATCGGTTGTGTGTGGAAGTAATACGGTTTCTGATACTCGAAATGATTCCTTTTCACTACGAGATGCCGTTCTACCTTCCAAAGAGAGCCAGAACATCCTTGACCCGGTATCTGTTCGTCGAAAAGGGAGACCGCCCACAAAAAGAAAGGAAGGTGTTGTTGAAAAACTTGGTAAGAAGAAAAGAGAACAAAAAAAGAAGACATTGTCAAATGAAAAAATGAAGGTATATTTTTTTTGTTGCATATTGGTTAATATAGGCATATACATATCTTGGATGAATGCTTATAATCATATTGTTTTACTCATTTCAGGAGAATACAGATGGCAATGTTTTTGGGACACCAGAGAGTGTTGCAAATCTAAATGTAAAAAACTTTTTTATTGCTAAGTTTGTTCCTTCTATAATCCTTTTATTATGTTTCATGTTAATTTTTTTTTGTTGGGCAGAGTTTCCAAGGTTATACAGGACAATTCACGTGGCCAAACATAATGCCCCATAATATGGCCCAAGGTGGAACCATCCTCCCATATCCTCCAACTTTATGCCCAACCGGAATTGGTTTCAACCAATTTTTTAACAACTTCCAAACTTCACAAAGCAACACGCCAAGTTCACTTCATAGTCAAGTTTGGCGAGGACAATCGGATACTCAAGTTTGGGGAGCAGAACAATCAAGTTTTTTGGGGCAAGGTTGGGGAGGAGGACAATCAAGCAATCACCAAAATCAAGGACAGAGTTGGGAAGGAAGACAACGTATAAGTTATTTGGAAATGATGAATGTAGGAGATAATGGTGAACAATATAAATTTTTTTTATGAGTATGAACATGTCTCTCCTTTTTTGTGTTTTTTGTGGGCAGAGTTTCAAGTTGTTGTTTTTTACTTTTGTTGGACTGCCAGTATTGTTCCAATTTCATCTGCTGCTATTGCAATTTGTATGAAAAATCTTAGTTCCAATTGCTCTAGCGGTTGCTCCAAGTAAATTTGAGTTGTTATCTTTCCCTGTGTCCATATTGTGGCGTGTCCCATATTAACAAGCAAGCCAAATTAGAACTTTACTTGTTTGAAATTGTGTTCGTATCGTGTTGTGTCCGTAATCACTTTTAGGAGTATAATCCTTGGAAAAATTTGACATAGTTCCGTTGCTTTATGGCCTAACCCGACGTCTCGCGTCTCAAACTAACAATAACAGCGACAATCAACTCAAACTGAAAACAACATTGTATATAAAATCAGTATATTAGTAGCTTGTATTCCACCACCTAACCCAACCATGAAACTCCATAGCACAAATTGATTTCCAGCAAATTTTGGCACAAATGGATTGCCAGCAATTCTCGGCATGAATTCAGTTCATCATTCCCAGCAAAAGAAAAACAGCAGTTTACACATAAGTAAATATAATCAATGCTTCAATACCTAGCCCCTCAGTCATGGTTACAAATCCAACAAAAGAAAGTTAAGTTTCACAAAACTATAACTTCATACTACAACTAAATATTCCAACAAATTTCAACTTGAAATTCCAAATTACAACAAATTGATTATTTTTCTTGGCCTTTGATTCAATTGAATAGCTTCAATCTCTTCATCGCCTTCTCAAGTGATAACTCCTAATAGCCCTTGCCTTCATTTTCCCCAAAACTTGATGCATTTCAGCTCCCAAAAATCAGTCCATTTGATCCCCAAACTCTGTCACAAAACCATACTAAAACAGGTCCAAAACTAGCTCAGAAACTGCATTAAAATAAGCTCATTCCAGCCCCAAAAACAGCCACCGTTCCAGCTGCAAACAGTCCAAAATATTTGAATCCTTCTGCCTCATCAAAAAGTATTGGTGACTCTGCAAATTCAATTCACAAAGACAAGAACAAACTGTTAATACGATCCTATGCAAAGCGGCACATCAAACAAGTAATCAGCTAACATTCTTAGCAAGTGAAAGCGAATTCAATTCAAAGAGGTAATCAACTATAAAGCCATACACAGAGGTAATTCGTGCACACAAAACACAAATTTTTGCTATGGGATCTTCACCGGAAGATTTACGCAATGAGAATGAAATACAGGTCAGTAAAACTCTACATATGCATGTTCCACTTTGGCTTCAAATGTAAATATGCAATGTCCAGTCGTAAAAAAAAAGGGAAAAAAAAGAGAGAGACCAGCTGCAATTTTAGACACAGGCAGCGGAAACTCTACCCATAAGAGAATCAATGGCGAAGCATGCAAGCCCTTTCTCTGAGGGAGCATGACAAACACATGCGGGGCATTGGCAGCAACAAATGATAGATCATGGGTAGCAAAAAAAATCTGCAATTTCAATTTTTAAAACCCTAATTTTTGGGGGTTTGAAGATATAGGGCAAAATCAGCATGTTCAGAGAGATAGAGGGCGAGAGAGACACAGAGAGAGTGCGAAGAGGAGAGACCTTCGCTGGCGGAGTGCGTCCCGATTTAACAATGGGTGTCCGATTTTCGCGATTCTCACGAGATGGTGGTGGTCGCCAGAGGTCGAGGGCAGATGGTGGTGGTTGGAGGTGGTGACGTGGTGATCGGAGATGGTGATGGGGTCGTGGGCGTCGGAGGTGTGGCTGGAGGTGGTGACGGGGGTCGTGGCGTCGGAGGGGGTCGTGGGCGTCGGAGGTGTGGCTGTCCCCTGTCTCTCCCGGAACAAGAAGAATGGGCACTGTAATTGAAATTGTTGTCTTTCTTCTGTTCTGTTTTTTGTTTTTTTGGCACAATGGGTCCACTGCCACGTGGCAAGCAATGTATGGTACGGTGAGTGGTTCGGTGGAAAAACTGCGGTGGGTGTATCATTCTCCTTACTACTATCCTAACGCTGTCCTTTCTTTTAGTAGATCCTATCATCGATGCCACCTTACTTCATTTAATTCCAATTCCGGAACACCAAATCCCGAGTTTTGGCTTTGTTCGGTTCACCGTTTAGTTTTGGTTTTAGTTTGGTTTTCAATCATTACCTTATTTCTTTCTCCAATAATTACCTTATTTTTTCAATTATTACTTTCTCATCTCTCTCTATCTCTCTCCAATCATTACTCATATTTTCAATCATTACTTTATTTCTCTTTCTATCCACTACCAAAACTAAACTAAACTAAACTCTCAACCAAATAAGCTTTATTTATTTTTTGGTAACGCAGGGTGTTTCCAGGTCAACTAGTGTGTATCAATGGACTAAGGCCCCATTCCAAAAACCTTCTTAAAAAATAAGCAGTTTATTTCACATTTTCAAACTCAAAAATAAGGTAAGTGAAAAATAATTTTTAAATTTTTTTTCACCGTATTAAAGATCTTGATGAGATCTATTAAATAAGATCCATATTGATAGGAAAATTATTTGTGTAAATATATTATTTTTGAGCTTAAAATTACCTTCTTAAAAAATAAGTACTTATTTTACGTTCCGGAACGGAGCCTAAATCTCTACGGCTCCAATCAATCTTTGCTAACCCAAAGGTTCTTACGCATGAATAGCTCCAAGAAAATTTTCAGAGTAGAAGAGTTGAATCTAGGACCTCAGGATAGGTTACCTAATCCCTAGTTTATTAGTGCAAAACTGCAAATGGGTCGTTCGCGTGCGGTTGGTAGAGTTATTTATTACAAGTGAATTTTCATTGGTTAGAGTCTCTTGTATCTATCGAGAGAAATTAATCGTTAGACAATCAGATGCAATTAGCCTCTCAGAGAGGTTCAGAAACAATGAGTGGAGAGGATCTGGACCATTATTTCAACTCCAAAGGAAAAAAAGTCGCTCTATCTTCAGTTCGGTTTGTCCAGGAAAAACAATACAGCAAAATCAAATTATTTGCATACCACATTTGTGGACAAGAATGTATCAAATGAACCGAACACGTAAGAACGAAATTAAAGCTGATAGAAGAGCCCAACTAGGACTTCCAAGATTCTAATTCAAAACGAAACGAACATTTGATTTTTTAAGTTTGGCTTTAGTAGTAATAGTTATAAATAAATAAAAAAATTATGTTTGAATTGTTTACTTTTCCGATTCGTCTCATCCGTCCCGATGAGACAAATCAAAAGGTCAAAAAAATTTGACGCAAAACTAACAAACAAAAAAAAAATTCAAATAAGGACAAAAAAAAAAAAAAGGTCCTAAAAGTACAAGTGCTTAGTGGAATGGGGTCAGCTGAAAGGGCCCAGTCATACCTGATTTGAACTTCTTTTTCTTTTTTCTGAACGAAATTTTTTTATTAATCTTTGAAAGGGTTACAAACGGTGATTCGAACTTGCTCTGAAAGCTTAACAAACTTTTAATGTTTTCCTTTAAGTGCTAGCCAAAGATAAAAGATAACAAATACCCAGACGATTAGATGGACTCTAACTAAGTATGATTGCAGTAATGAACTTCCAAAAGATAGCCATGAGTTGCCTTGACAAAAATATCATGTAGGTAAGAACATTGTAGGCATGAATATTATTGTGAGGCATATCGTCTCTACAAGAACTCGATCTGCAGACGAAATATTCATTCGAAAACGAAACTAACAACTCTAGAGAAAACAAGAGACAAAATTCTCATAAATCAAACAACAAGTAGTTTATCTGAAGAGACGGAAGAAAAACAAAACAAAGAAAAAAATGCAAAAAAATTTGTTTAGAACTAGTACCATGGCCTACCCTCCCACCGCCACTCAAGGGTATGAAACCCTAAGGAGAGGGGGAGGGACAAGAAAAATATTTGTGGCAGCTAGGGTTGTTTGTGAGTGTGTGGTTCTACAGCAATTTGCATGTGACTGTTATCACGTGCACCAAATAAGTGTGTTTTCTTCTCATTAGAAGTTAGCAAATGTGTAGTTAGTACCCAAACTGATGGTTATCCAAAAGTAAATTAAGGTAGGTACGAAGAAATCTAGCACCGATTTCATTATTAGAGAAGACGGGAGATTCATGGGGGAGTAGAAAAAACTTGCTAGAGTATATTTGATCGGATAAGTTTGAAGAGTTTATAATGTCGGTAAGCAACATAGGGCTCCATTCAAATGGGTCAATGAATTGGTTAACCTCTTAATTAAATCAATCAATTCACTTGTATCAATGCTCAATGATTATTGTCGATCACCAAAACTATTAGTAATTACATTTGCAAATTATGTCATATTGGTCATAGTTTGACCGATTAATTAAGCTCTTGATCAAATCACCTTCGGTCTGAGTCAATTATAGAGATCAATTGTTTGATCGTCACTCTAGCACTAACTGATTGACTAAACTTTATCGACACCACTAATGACTATCACAATTTAGTCACCGTATCATGTCGATCGAATGAAATGATTCAATTAGTTTGTATCTTACTCAAATTTACTATTCAACGGTCACCATTTAAATGTTTCGTATAGAAAATCTATAAGTGGTGGACCTATAGAGTTTGACGATACATAAAAGTACTCTAGTAGATCTATGTAGCCTTGTTTGGCATAGTTTTGATGATAAAAAAAAAAAGGATCAAGGGTGTTTATTAAAATGGTTGAATGCCGACCGCCACCACTTGTCCCCTTCACCCTTGCCTTTAAAGGATCCCCGTTTCTCCGCTTAAGAGTCAACCTGGTACTCCTGGTAGTTTTTTCATCTCCGCCACATTTCTACACCGTGATCTACTCTCTATAAGCCTCTCAAATTTCAACAAGTTCACCATTTACAGGCAAATCCCAAAGAAGTTCAGTGTCTGAGCGTAAGCTGTTCTAGACACCACTAACCGCTAAATGGAACGTGTATCGGTGTATGGGTCCTACCGTACCGTCCAGCAGAATCAAGAAAAACAGACAGGAGAAAAATTCCAACCAGATGTGAGAACAACTTCTGTACCAGGTGAGGAACTATTTGACTGTTCCAACTGTTTCAAGTTCAAGATTTTCAGGAAGAAAGTGAATGAGCAAGAACATCAACACTGTAGGAGTCCCGGAAACATCGGAGGTTAAACACGGACACAATCCGTGTTTTGGTCAAGCTAATCGCGATTAATTAGAAGAAAGAACAGTTTTGAAATAAAAAAGCTCTCATCATATCGAAGAAAATTTCCAAGACAGTGCTTTCATGGATCCCACCACCACCACCAATGTCCCAAGACTCCCAACTCAAAGATGATGATTCCCCACAAATGATAGTGCTCACACTATCCAAAAAAGGGTTAAGAAAAGTGATTAACAAGAAAAAAGAAAGGTTGATCAAATGTATAAAAGGAAAAAGAGAGGAAGAGAAAAGCCACAAATACCACAAAAAGACTGGAAAAAAAAGGAAAAGGAAACTCTAGAGCTTTAGACATACACAATGGCAAAAACAGGAGATCCAAGCTATAACTTCAAGAAATTATTGAGCCCTGGAAGGAATGGCAAATAAATTAACACGAATGGATGTGAAATATTTTGATTACGAATTTTAAGATATTCGAATAGTTTTTGCAATTTGGATTCTGGACCACAGCGTACAAAATAAATGCGTCGCAACCTAGTCATAAAGGAATAGGATCCTCAGTATAAAAATGAAAGTATTTGTCAAAAAATCAGTGCAGTTTGTGTCAGCAACTCAACCGGCTTCAGGTGGAACATGGTAATTTAGATGTTAAACCAATTTTGTACTTTTACTTGAAAAGAAGAAGTTATCTCTATCTTTGTAGGCCGTAAGGCCTCCAAGTTTGAATCAAAAGACAAAATACACATCTGTAACGCCATAACCACCATAAAAATTCTCAATCATCGCCAAAAATTTAGATAGGAGGAAAAACGAAAGGCTTAACAAGCTTCAATCCATTGTCAATGATCAACCGTGAGACCAAGCAAGTACCTTTTCACCCCTAGCGAAGGAGAATGACTCATTGAGTATCCATAGAACTTCCGAATCTTCCTTTCTTAGACCAGAGCCAAATCTTGGAAACAGAATAGCTATCTGTTTTCGACCCAATACTAATCTTCTTCCCCTCCACATCCCCATCCACTGAGGGGTTGCTGTTGCATTCTCTTCCTTTCACAAGCTTCAGATCCCGACCATCTCGATCATTTCTCAAGGCCACTCTAAGGCTTGTATCACCAACCACATACTGATACGAACCCATCGAATAACACCTTCTTGCATCCAAATTACTGCTGCTGGTTTCCCCTACATCTGTCTCCCCTGCACCATCGTTTAATTTTCTGAACTTACCAAGTCTCACTGGAAAACCCCCCTTTTCACTAACAATTTCTTCCATTTGCACCGTCTTCTGACTTGAAACGAACCCATTGTCACCGTTGTTGGGAAACCCATCCTCGTCTCTCAAATCATCGAAATCAAAGACCGGATTTTCGATGGATGGATTAAAGAGGGTCCCTCTACAAAGCGGACAAGTTGAGTTTGTTAAAAGCCAGGTGTCTATGCAATTGATGTGGAAGGCATGGCTACACACAGGAAGCAACCTCAGCTTATCTTTCTCGGTAAACTCACAGAGGCAAACGGCGCAATCGAACGGTTCTTTATTAGCACCCATTATCTCTTTATACATAAAGACAGGCAGGGCATCTATGAAAGCTTGATCCAGACCAGAGTCATGGAGATGAAAGAGTTGCTGTAGTTGTCTTTGGAGGGCATCAGAGGATGAAACTTCTGGGTATCTGTCATTAGATTGATTTGGAGAAGATGGTTGTTTCATGAGGAATCTGACAAGTAGGTGGAGGAGACCGGATACGAAAAACAGAACAGCTAAGATTACTATAATAAATAGAACAGCTGGGCTAATTTTGGCACCTGAAGATGGTGACGGTGATGAAGGGGTTGATGGAGGTGAGGATGAAGGTGAGATAGGAGGAGGGTATTCCATTAAACCATCTCTTTGGGTGATTTGGTGTTGAATCCAAGACATTTTCAAATGGGTGTGCTCAAAAACCCATCTTTGGTCTCCTGCTTCTGACATTGCACAGATCATTGGGGGGGAAAATCCAAAACTTTCTTGCTCACAAATTCAGAGTCACCATACCCCCAACTTACTCTGTGAAAACAACCTAAAACAAGAACTCGTCTCTTTCATTGACATCAAACCCTAACCCTCAAATAAAACCAACAAAGAACACAACTTTTGCCCTCAGATTTCACAAAAATCCGATCTTTTTTAATGGTTTCAGAGGAAAACCCCCAAGTCTGTGATTGAGCAATAATAAGATGACAACAGGGGAAAAGCAAGATTGAGAGGTTTACCTACCTCGATTCCAAGAACCCATTATATTCTAAGAAAAGGCTCTGCCAGTGGACCCTCCTCAAGTTGCAGCAGCAGAAGCAAAACCCTAATCACAGATGCCCTCAGGAAGAGGAAAGTGAAAGAGGAATCCTCTCTGTTTTCCTATATCATAAATATATGTATACTTGTATATCTATGGTAATATATTGAAATATTTTCCTCTCTCTCCTCTCTCTCTCTTCAATTTCTAAACTGGGAGAAGGGTGATGCCAAAGGGCGGGCACTGACACTGGACAAGTAGTTCCCAAAGTGCGAGGTAAAGTAGTATGCCAAAGAGAAAACAATTTTTGAAAAGATTCGCACGCTCCAAATGAGCGCGTGAAGGAGGTTGTTTGACGTTGTCCAGTGGGGGCAAAGTGGGCCTGGGCTTGATTGGGATGTGTTATCTGCACAAGGCCCAGTTGAGAAGTCAGCTGTTCCTTTTCGGTCCGTGCACAAAAATGAGACAAACCCCAAGAATAAAATAAAATAAAGGAAAAATGAGGCCCATAACGTATTTTGATAATTAATAGCTGTTAAAGACATATTGAGAACATTTGTTAATGCTGAAAATGTCTTTGACGAATATTAATTATCAAAACTCGTTCTTGGCCTTTATTTTCCCTAAAATAAAATAAAAAAGTAATAAACCCACAAAAGAGGGAAACAAAAAACTCTATGAACACAACTTTTAGATACAACTCCAAACACAACTGTGGCGAAAAAAACATTTATCGAACAGTTTGATTGGGATGTGTTATCCCGAAGAGAGGGACGTGAACTCATATGCATGTATCGAATGGTTCTGAATGCATTTGTATTTGAAATTGTGTTTTGGCGCTGTGTTCTCGTCATTGCTCTTGTTTGATTTTGGGGGTAACATTTGCACCTTGATGGGTAATGTTTGAAGTCGTGTACTCCAAGCCATATTATTTGTACATGAGCTGGCTACTCTCTATTTCAGCTCGAATATTTGCTCTCTTTGCTCGTGGGGACGTTATGCCATTCGAATTATTTTTTATTGGACCATTCCAATGATTTGAGCATAGATCATCTAAGAAATTAGATAAAATTAATTGTACATTATCGGCATCTGAACAAATCACATTCGTTTAATTTGAAAAACAAAACGATTAGCAACAATTCTAATCGTCTACATTGTCCAAAAACGTTGACGGTGTTCGATGAAAGAGTGATTTGATTAGGCTCTTATGGTTACCTAATCATTTTAATTTGTTTTAAAGATCACCTATATACATGGAGATCTACAAATGAGTAGGTAAAATTCATAAACAGGATTATTAATTTGGTCTAGTCCCCATAGATGAGCCAAGTCCGTTATTACTGGAGTATTATTATTTGCTTTGGTAATCACCCCATTATTTCTTCTATCTTTTCCCTTTTTGGACTTTTCCAAACAACCAACGGCTGAAGATTTTGTTCAGAATTTATGGAAGCCAAGAGAAAATAATTGAAAATTATAAAAATTTCTCTTCCACTGTCTGGTTTGAGAAAAAACTAAAGGAGAACATAACCAAATAAACTTGTGTGCCAAGTGAACTTTTTTCTACACTTTTGTTCATGCACATTTCTGATTATTTTCTCTTCTCTCTTCTTTCCTTCCTGTATTTTCCAGTATAAAGATTGAGTACCCTACTTACCAAAAAAAGAAAGATTGGGTACCCAATATTCATCCATCCCAGTTCAAAAAACTGCATTTTCAGTACAGATTCATTTTTGTCTTTTTGGATCAAGTTTCCAAAACGTCAAAGTTCTTAATTAATGCTTTAGTTGAGATATTACTTGGGTTTGTGGGTTTGGTTTGATGTGCCTTAAAAGGATAAACACATGAAACCTTGCTTATTTTTAAGTGCAAAGACAACTTGTTAGGTGAGGATTTTGGATTACAACTGGATTTAATTATGAAGAGGAGATAATGGTCATTAGGTAAAATGAGGAATGATTCCAAACGTGCACCACCATTGACATTTGTTGCTCCTGTGTCTCTTACTTCATCATTTGTGCTTTATAATCACAAACAATTTGTCAATTGATGATGATTTTGTTTGGCACACTTTTAACTAGCTACCACTTTCGCTTTCACATTGTGTTTGACATCTTAGACAAAAATAGAAGTAATCAACTAATTACATGTTCAATCTTTTTAGCATATGTTTTTGGATTGTTGTTCCTGGCACTAGAACAATCTGTGCTCACTATCGCGTGTTTGGTTCAATGGTCGTGTTTGACGAAAGAAAAAGATAGAGGATGAGAACAATAAATTGTGCTCTTGGGTATGACGAAAGAAAAAGATAGAGGATGAGAACAATAAATTGTGCTATTGGGTCTCATACTTATGCCTCCTTTTGCATCAACAACGCACGTGAAAGAAAAGATAGAGGATGAGAACGATAAATTGTGCTATATATTGGGTCTCATACTTACCCCTTTCGCATCGACAACACGCGTGAAAGAAAAGATAGAGGATGAGAGCAATCAATTGTGCTATTGGGTCTTATACTTACCCCTTTCGCATCGACAACGCGCGTGTATGATGACTTTATATATATAAGGAGAAAAAGAATTGAATTTATATACTATTTTCTTTAGTTTATTACGATTGAATTGGTATTAGAACAACGCGGGTGAACATCGTAAGGTTCAATGGTTGTCTCTCTGAGGCAAGAGTGACGACGAGCTATAACACTGAATTATGGTAGGATTCCACAATTTCCATTCTTGTCACATCAAAAGGTATATAGCGATCTTAGTTATATACAGTAAGTAGATAAAACGAACTTAAATGTTTCCTTCTAGCTACTAGCTAGTGGGAACCGTCGTAGGGTTTGGTGATTGTGTTTTTAGAAAGAAAAGAGGGAGGATGAGAGCACCGATCGAAATGTGTCTAGGGTCTCATAATTGTTACCTTGACTATCTTTTATATATAGCCTCTAGCTTGTTGTGATCATGGTTGTGAACCACCAAATGTGCATTCAAATTTATACTTTTTGTGTGCCTACCATAATTCTTCTTCCAAAGACCGACAGAAGCATTATGCACCCAACAAACTTGAATGAAAATGAACAAGTGATCATTTTCTCATCAAGTATATAGGGTTAATGGCCAGTGCCATATTCGTTGAGACAACAAGTTAATGCCAACACCAACTTGTTGGCCTTTTGTTATGTGCTTGCCTAAGCTTTGATAGCAACATTATGTATAAAAAGTCAAAAATACCCCTGATGCTATATTCCTATCAAGTTGAACTCAACCTACCGTACTTATACAGAGTGACTGAAGCAAGACTTTAAGATATGTATTCTAACAAAGTAATAGTATAATAACGGAGTTTCTATGAAACTTTGGAGTAGCGATCGCCTCTGATCAATCCTAGGTCCATCCCTTGTATGATGTAATATCGGCAATGCTCTTGACCAGATGAAGTAACAGCACACTAGCTCCATAATTTTAGTACTCCAAAACTATTCATCCATTGACATATAGGAATATGAAACCCCATAGTACTTTAGGAAAAACTACTCTCTAGTATTTGCATAATATATTGCTTCTGAAATCATGGACCTCTCTTCCTCCTCTTCTAAAATTAGTATTGACTATAACAGCAGCTTGGTTTTTTACACAAAGCACGCGTTTCACAGCAATCTGCAACGAATTCGCCATCAACTACTCACTCTCGCCCTCTCGACTCAGGTTTTTGTCACACTAACATGGACCGCTCTTCTCAGACCACTGAAAGAACCCATACCCATTGGGCCAGACCCAACCCGTACAGTTAATCCCCAAGCGACCTGCAAGTGTGATGAAAATTCATTCCAAATATTACTTTGTAAACACAATATGACAACTCTAAGGCTGTGTTTGGATCAGTGATTTGTAAAGTCTTTACAAATTTAAGGTGTATTTTCATCACCTTTTCCTTTTCCTCAACCCACCTCTCCAGAAATCCTTGATCCAAAACAGCCTAAATGCTTGGAAAGAAGCTCCATTTTCAGTTTTCCGCAAACATGCCAACTAAAATTGAAATCAACGTCAACTGGTTTTGCAAATACAATTTACAACGATACCAGTTGTGTTCAAAGGATTAACAGAGAACTTCAACAGACTGAAAGAAGCCTCAAGAGTATGAGAGCAAATCGGCATATAAGATATTTAGTTAAATACACTGATCAATTACACCATTCTTTTGTTTGAACTCCTTGCATGAATACAACTCTCATTCTTGAAGCAGGCAATTTGCTCCAACCAACATGCTTGTTACAGAATCTCAGGTTTAGAATAGTGCTTGCGCCATAGCTGTTAGCTTTAATTTGCTTAAATCAAATCATTATTTCCTTAAAATAAAATAAAATAAAGACACATGATTGCTGTCGAAGTATACTTTGTTGCTCAAATAACATTCGGGAGAGACAAAGCACAGTGCAAAGCAGAAAAACACGACCAGCAAGAACCAATTTAAAACTTGTCCCCGTAATAATAAGCTGTGCCGCCCATTAGTGCAACGGTAGCACCTTGGGCAACCACACGAGCTCTCATTAGCTGCTGACCCAAGTGAGAATTGCCCTGTCTGAAACTGATTAACCCAGCCGTGAGCACTCCTGCCGTGATAAGTGCACCTGAAATAGAGAAGGGCGCAATGTATTCACAAAGATAAATAATGAAATACTCCTACAAAGTTCCACCCGCAACAATAACCTTTTCATTTATAATAGCTTTAGTGTTGACTTCAATCCTGGTATAAAATCTGACAACAAAACAATTGAGTCGTCTTTTTTATCAACAAGGATTGGGTCCTGTTGTCTCTTATTTCATTTTTCTCGTTCAAGTAAGAATTGGGAAGTTAATAAGAAAAGGAAAATGGCACAAACTTTACTCAAATACAGTAAAAAAGTGCCAAAATGCTAGGTGATCTCGTAAAAATGGAGGTTAAACCATGTTGTGAGTCTTGGGTAAAAAAGTAGAAAGTAAAGAATAATAAAAAAGAAAAAAGCACTCACAACGACACAAAAATTTACATGGTTCAGCTTATAGCCTTAGTGCATGGGGCAAGACGGCAAGAGGATTTTCAATGAACAAGACACTCAAAAGTTTGCAATGAACAAGACACTCAAATGTTTCTTGCACCCATGTACCCCAGAACTCCATAAGTATATGCTAGTTCTTGTATATCCAAATTATACAAGAACTCATTCTATAGTTCCTTACCTCTAGACTTTCTCTCTAGGATTTCAGCTTGTTTCAGGATGGTTTGAAACTTAGAAATGAAGCCCCGATTCACAGTTGAAGTTTAGGGACTATTCATAGTTGAAGTCTAGGACTACATCACAATATATAGGAAACTTCAAGGGGACAGATGCAATTATATAATCCAAACCCCCTTGACAATTAGAATGTCAAAAATGGGAATTGCCAATGCTTTGGAAGCTTTTCCATTTGTATTCGAAAGAGATTAAGCCACACACACCATTAATGCAGGGGTATATTTCTGGGGTACTGGGGTACGAGAAACATTTGACTGTCTTGTTCTTTGGAAACTTTTTCTCTATAGTGAAATCCTCTTACCGTCTTGCTTCGTGGAGTAGGCTAAAAGCCAAACCATGTAAATCTTGTGTCATTGTGAGTGCTTGTTTTGTTTTTCATTATTCATAATTCTTCTTTTACTTTGGTACCCAAATTACCGCCTTGTCACAAAAAAACCATCATTCTCCAAAGAAAGACTACTTTGAGCCAACCATGCCACCAATACCACGTCTACTACAATACATGCCACCCTCATCTACCATATTTGCTACCACACCCCATGCTGCCACCTCCATGCACCACCATTAGATCAACTATAACAAGACTTGCCACCACCACCCCGCAAACATTTGCAAAACAGATGCTGAACAACAATGTAACGTGGACCAGGGTCAAAAAAGTGGTAGCACATGCGAGGTTAGGAGGCTGGTCCTAGTTCCAACCACTCCCCTAAACTAGGATACAAGGACAAGGCTCCTATGCAACACTGATCCTTTGTTTCTTCCATCCTCTAGTGCAAAATGTACTGTATTCGAAATAGCATGTTCAACATGGGTACTATAAAGTTGCATCTGCCAGGTCCTAGAATGTTCTTATCTTCTATTTCAAATTCCACCAAATGTTTATCTAGGCTTGTCAACTTATACTCCATAATATATTCATTAATCTTACAAGTTGTCATACCAATGGCATGCAATGCCATCAGAGTGTTTTCTTCCAAGCATCCCTATGACAGAAGGGGTGAAACATAAAAGATTTGACCACCAACCAACCTGCATCATCACATCCAGAACGAATGTACTATTTTCCGAACTGCAAAAAGTGCAGAACTCCGGGCCATAACCAACTACTTCTCCAAAGCCAAAACTACCAGTCTTGCCGAACGCTCTATCATCAACTCACTGGATGCCACAGTTACTGAAACACTCCACTCACCACCAACACATACACTTTATTCTGATTAATGCCATGCTTATCAATTTGCACAAACAAAACAACATTCATTTGAACAAACTTACAACAACAACAACACCCATGTAGTTCCCAGTCATTGGGGTATGGGCAGAAGAGGATTGGAGACAAACCTAACCTTTGGTAATATGCACAAAGTGGCTGCTCTCAGGATACCATTGAAACAGTGACCCCCCTATACCTGTTTTGTTGTGGAACCATGCCCTCAAATCAAAACCAAATGGCATCAGAGAGGGCAGACCTAGAGATCCAATTCAATTTATGTGCACATTACCATGCTTCCTTCATTGATAGTTCAGAGCATCGGTATGCACATAATTTGAACAAACTTAGTTCAAATGAAATCAAATATGTCCAATGTAAAACACTAAACCAGTTTTCCATCATCACATCCATAGACTATAGAGAATCAAAACGTCCCAGCATGAATGGATCAATCTTGTCAGATAAATCCATATCCAAGAGTGGCAAGAGAGAGTCAAATTATTTTTACCATAGTTAAGGTGGTTGTCTATGCACATCCTGGAGTCAAGGGTTGATTCTTACACTTAACTGGGGTACTTATTCAATGAATTCGAAACACGCAAGTGAACCAAATTTAGTGCGTCCTCAAACAACCAGATGCATTGAATTTGTGTGGTTTAAGTTGCGACAAGGAGAGGGGACTAGCGTTATACCATTTCACCAAGAGTAGTTTCCATTTTCTTACTTAGAGAACTCCAGTCAGCCCTTACTCTTTTCCTTAATGTTTTTTTAAGCTCAGATGAGGAAAACGTCCTCGTATAACTCACTCTAGTCTATGACTCAAACTCCCATTGATTTGAGTTTTACAAAACTCAAATCAAAAGAGACTCTAATTTTTACTCAGAGTCATTTCCTCCCTCTCAAATTTACAACTATGCTATTAATAAACAATTATGCTTAGATTTGAGTTTCCCCATTTTTAAGTGCTCCATACCAGACGAAGCTTTTACTTAACTTTTCATTTCAATTTGTGTAAAACATTGACTAAAGGCTGGAGATGCTCCCCGTAATAGAACCAAATTTCGTATGCAGACAAACACTAACAAGATGGGTTCCAGGTCGGTTGACTTCGCAGGTATTCATATTTACATCACTAAACCAAATTTCATATGCAGACAAACACTAACAAGATGGGTTCCAGGTCGGTTGACTTCGCAGGTATTCATATTACACCACTAAACCAAATTTCGTATGCAGACAAACACTAACAAGATGGGTTCCAGGTCGGTTGACTTCGCAGGTATTCATGTTTACACCACTAAACCAAATTTCGTGTTCGTATTTTTTCCCTACAATCTGAGAACGATTGAATACTCTTCACGTCTGCTGCCCTAGCGGAGGCACCTAAAAAAATACTAGAAATAACACTTTCGACGAAGATAACTACTTTGCAGGAGAAAAAGTTTGACAATTTCGCAATAAGCTAATCGCATGGGATTCACAGAACTTGTATCCGTATACATAAACACAAGATGCAAGAGCACATAAATATCTGTATGTAAACGCATATGGGTACGAAAAAAGAGTGGATACCGATGGGAACATAGGGGTTCTTGACGCGTTTTTTGGCCTCAAAAAGCTCTTCCAGTTCTGAATTGATCGCTCCCATCTTCTTCTCCTCCACGAAATAACGGAGAAACGCTTCGCAGAACCCGCTTTTGTGTCCCTCCGACGCTTGTGGCCTTAATTCGGACACCAACGATTCAAACGGAAAATTTCAAAATGACCCCCTATACTTTAACAAAACATTTCGTATGTATGCACTTATATTTTACTTTATTTCAATTAAACACCTCTAATTTACAACGTGTCGATGCCCCATAGATTTGGGCGGACTTGCCGTCATCGGGTTCGGAGCCGGGTTAGCCGCAAAATTGATTCTAGAATTACCTGAACGAGGTCATCCACGGCTGGGAGATCAACACGTCCGTGATTTTAAGGAGGTTGAGAGTATCTTAACCTTTTCACAATTTTAGTGGGGTTGGGGTGGGGTGAGGTTTGTGGAGGGGGAGGGGTGTTACGTGAGAAGGGAGGTGTGTCAGGGTGTTTGGGCTGAATTAGCTCAATCAAATGGCAAATGATTGTGTGCGGGCGTGCCAGAAAAGAAATAACTTCACAGATGAAATTACTCTTTTCAAATTGATTTGAAACAACTAATCTCAATCAGGCAATTGTGTTATCCGTTCGATTACCTCAACTAAGAGGATTTTTCCTTAAGGTATCAACCAAATAAAAGATTGACGCGCTTCGAATCAGAAAAGATGATTGAACACAAACAAACCTGAATTTAATCAAAGGTAAGCTTGTATACAAACACTCTTAAGACTCTTCTAAGAACAATACAGTAAAATAAGCACACTGAATTTAATCAAAAGTGGACTTAAAAACGACTATTCTTTGGTAAGAAAAGAACTTACAAGAAAATAAGAAAACTTGAATTTAATCGAAAGCAATCTTACATGCAAATAAGCCTTCAACTTATAAAAAGATCCTACTTTAAACTAAACTAATCTAAGATAGATCTCTGAGCAATCATTTTGTATGAGTTGTCAGATGATATGAATTTTTTGTGGGGGCTTCTCTCTTCGCTTTACTTCTTTATTTATAGACACTGGCCCTGCCTTCGATCTCCACGTCTTCGATTGATACCTACGTTGGCCACATAAAACGGTTGAGGGGCTTTCGAACGGTTACCTTGATATTTCCAGCATTCCTTCTTTCCCTGCTTGCTTCGATCATGGTGTTCATGGCCACTTCCTGGATCGTGGTTCCTATTTTCAAGCAACGAGAATTAATGCAACACGTCTGCTTCCAAAATGATTCCCTGTAATTGAATTTAATTTCAGTTATAAAACAGGGCAGTGAGGGCACCGTTCGATGATCGCAAAGTCTAAATCAACGATTAGATCCAATAATCTCCCAAACCAGCGTTTAATTACTACTCAAACGACACCGGTTCACTTTAAAACGACACCGTTTGCCATAAAAACAATGCCTCCCTTAATTTCCGTAATCCTTTGTAATTGGTACTCGACCGGGACAGGCTCCATACAACCGCCGTACCGTTCGGGGCCACGTGGAATTTTTTCATTGGGTGGCATTTTTCAGGATGTAAACACAGGGTTAAGAAATGTGGAAATGGTGTCAAGTTTCTATCATAGAAATCAAAAAAATATAAATATATAGATAAAAATTGAAAAAATTCATATAAGATAATGACAAAAAACCAAAGTTGGTCTATTCGGAAAATAAAATTCTTTTAGGTCTTTTCTGTTGTTTTATATGAATTTTTTAACTTTTGATTTATATTTTATATTTTTCTCGGTATATATTTTTACATTTTTTTTCATTTTCTCTAATGAGACAAACGATGCGATATTAAAATTTAACGAAATCAAAAATGTATAATATATAGCCAAAAATTAAAAAAAAATTATATAAGACAATGACGAAGACCTACGTGGATCTATTCGGAAAATAATACTCCGTAACTTTTTAGTTCTTTTTTGTCGTCTCATATAATTTTTTTGTAAATTTGATTTATATTTTATACTTTTTTGGCATATATTTTTACACTTTTTCTTTTCCTCTCATGAGACAAACGATGCTGTATTAAAATTTGACCAATACAGATATACAGAGTAACAATCTAAAAACAAAAAAAGGACTGTACCAAAAAAAAGTTCTTAGGCAAAGGGCCTAAATGCGATTGTTCAACTTTCAACAAATAACCGAAGTAGAAGCGGTTAAGTTCAATTCCCAGATTCCTGAATACGACGTCGTGGAAGGCCTTTCGCGGCGAACAGAAGAGACACCCGGCCGCCGCCTCTCCGCCGTATCCTTCGCCTGATAACAACTCGCAATTATCGGTCCCACCTTTCTTCAGAAAAAAACCCTGACTTCAACGCTGTTTTCTGATAGAAATTATTTACCGGCCTAATGTTCGTGCTCTCTCTCTCTGCGTGTGTAAACATACCTGTAGCAGTAACCAATTAACCAATGTTTGATTACTGGAACATTTTTTTTGCTTTGTTTAGTCTTTGTTGGGACTTATGTCGAATTCTTTATGGGGAGTGTTGCTTCTTTGACGTTTACCATTATCATTTAGTTAGTTTGTGTGATCGTGTGCTTTTGTTCTTCTTCCTATAATTCCAGTGTCCGGGCCAGCTTACGTGCACTTGGGCCTATCCAAGGGTCTAATCTCTTTGTTCACTTGCGGGAGCCAAATTAAAACCAGAACAAAACTTTGTATGAAGTGAACCGGAAGGAGTTGATAACACTTGAGATGTACTTGAGGGAGCAAATCCCGAAGTTCTAGGTCTTGACCTTGATTGTGGGCTTTTAACATAAGAATGATTTACTGAAGATGCATGTTTTATCGTTTCTGAAATGCCACTAAATTGACTTAGGTTGATTGTGGGTTCTTAACGTAAGAAGTATATACGTTAAAGAAGTATCTGTTATAGTTCCTCAAATGCCACTACTTGCTCCATACACTACAATTGGCTGGAGCTTTCAGATTACCACCTCCTTCTGTAATGTATATCTGTTTCTTCCAGTCCACCTCGATGGGTGCTCGAAGGACACTTTTTATGAAACCATAAAGTGATACTCGTCTGACTAACTTTATTCTTATGGATGATTGAAAAGGTAATAAATGGGTTTACGCTAATGATTTACGGAACATTTTTCTGTTTTTCGTCTCCGTTTTCTTGTTCTTGTTTTCTGGGAGAGGGAAGTAATGGGATTTTGCATCTCTTCTATTCATTCTTCCACCTTCTGCAGCTTGGTGCCTCATGGACTAGATATGGGCCTGGTTTTGTGCATGTAAGCTCTTGGACACCCTCCCAGCAAGTCGGTTTTCAAGGTGAGTTCTACCTAAGGGGCTTTGTATCATAAACTAACATCTTTCGGTTTAAAGTTTCAGGAGGAGAAGCCCTGAAGTGTCCATAACTTCTTAAAGCAGTGAAGAGCTCTGATGTTGAATTCTTTAGCCAGGGCTGGTGGAGGTTCACTGATGTTGACCATTTATCTTTATTTACGTGTGTTAATTTTCGCCCTTTGCACATGAGATTGGTCACCGAGGTGGCTAATAATATATTATATTCGCAGTGGACCCAGCAAGACTGGGATGCCAATATTCATGCTTACTTTACTTTCCAATAGCTTCATGGGCAAATATAGTATGGTTATATTCATCTGAGGCGTGAGGTTTAGATCTAGCTTAATTTGTATTCTATTACTGTCAACAATATTGAGAATCCAGACAAAGGACACTAAACTAAACATACCTCTCTATCTCCACTGTAATAGTACTGACAATCACGGGAGGATAGGAGTTGGAAGCATCCCTGACTTAACAGAGTTGAATGCGGAGGGCAGAACTGTATGTGTAAGTCTAGCACAAACATAACTAGACTGCTATGGAGTGGCAGTCTTGTATTAGAAACGCAGCCCCCTTTGCAGCAATGATGGCGGTGGAGTGCACGAGCATTGGTGTATCAACGTTAAGCAAAGCAGCCATGACCAAAGGGATGAGCAACTTTGTGTTTGTTGTTTATGCTAATGCTCTTGGAAGCCTCCTCCTCCTCCCTTTCGTTCTTAGCAGGTGCCCTTCCTTCTCTGATTTCAGATAGTGGGTTTTCTTTACCTATTCTTGCTGGCTCATGACCTGCTAGTGTACCGTTTTCTCTCTCTTGATTCATCACAACGATGTTTTTCATTGATCAGAAGGAAACGAGCTCCTTTGACGATCTCAGTCCTCTGCAAATTCTTCGTCCTCAGCTTAATAGGGTAAAAATATACGTGAAAAGACTTACGGATGATACATATGGATCATTCACTTGGTCTATTTAGTTGATTTATTCAATCTTTGTGTCTTTCAATATAGCAAATCACTGTGAGTTTCAGTGCAGGAGTTTGGCGCAGATGCTTGAATCTACCGGTGTCAAGTACAGTTCACCAACTCTTTCGTCTGCAATGAGCAATCTTATACCAATTTTTACATATGTGCTTGCAATCTTATTCAGGTAAGGTGCTGTCTGGTGATTAAATTTGCTTAGTATAAGGATCCATACTCATATTGAGGAAGATTGCGATGATAAAAGTATTTTGATAATCGTTAGAGCATCTCCAACCTTTGCTCAAACTTTTACTCAAATATGAGTAAAAGCTTCATTTGGTGTGAAACATTCCAATGGAAAAACTCAAATCTAAGCACAAATTTTAGTAAAAGCTTCATTAATGGCATGTTTTCAAATTTGGTAGGGGAGAAGTAGCCTTGCAAAATTTGGGGTTTTTTTTAAAAAAAAATCCCTTCATTTGAGTGAAAATGTGAGTAAAACTCAATTTGGTATAGGTTTGATTAAAGGAGTGAAGTAGATTTTTTTTTTTTTTTTTTTTGGGGGGGGGGGGGGGGGTTGGTTTACTGAAATTGTGAGTTTGGGCATAAAAATGGGGCAAGTTTTGGAGATGCTATTACAAAAGCAATGATGATTACACTAAGGAGTATAATTGGTGTTCACTGGGATGTTGATGTGGTGGTACCAATTCCATTTTGGTTATTAATAGTTTGATCTTCAAAAGGGCATCATGTGGTTTTATTGTTTCTGTGTTTTTTGGTATATTTCTTATGATTTTGACAGGTCAAGTTGGTTTCTTCATTTTGTTTAACAAGACGTACTTAATAATTTTATGAAGGTGCTCTCTTCCTTATTGTTTTTCGAACTTTGCCATTAACTTCATAGAGATGCTTTGTTCATTTTGTTAAATACATAAAACAATATTGTTATTACTTCTTTTTTTTTTTTTTTGGTAAGCAATATTGTTATTACTTCTTTGTATTATGTGCCGAGTATATCTGTGATGTTCAACACTGTGTTGTTTCTAGGATGGAAGAGCTAGATTTAGGAAGCTCAAGTGGTGTAGCCAAATTCTTAGGTGCCTGGGTATCAGTACTAGGAGCCTTCATGGTTACCCTATACAAGGGCCAAAAACTCCTTTCTGCTTCTCCTCTTTCAGGGATTCCTCACCAAATTCTTCACTCGCAACAACCGAATTGGGTCCTTGCAGGTCTTCTCCTTTCAATGGCTTTCCTCTCATTTGCCTTAATGGGCATTTTTCAGGTAAATTAATATCCACACATAAAAGGTGTTTACTTTTATTGACTTTTCAATTTAGGTGAAACTGATTAATTTTCTCTTTCCAGGCAGCAGTTGCTAGGGAGCTCCCTGAGAATACGACCATAGTTTTCTTCTTCTGCTTCTTTAATACTATCCTATGTGGAAGCTTCTTTCTAATAGTGGAAAGAAATCCGAATGCATGGAAGCTGAATCCTGACATTGAGCTGATTTCCGTTGTATACTCTGTAAGAAGACTAAACACTTGATATTTTGATTATGCTTTTGGGGTGGTGTGTGTGATTTGGGAGTGCCATTGTTCCAATTTTTGTGTCTTTTAATCCGTTACATGCAGTCGAGTTAATGCTGCTTGATGTTGTTGACCGTTTCTAGTATGTCCTTTTCTACCAGAATAGACAAAACCAATTTTATAGGTTCTTGTAATCCTTTCCAGAGTATAGCTAATGAACCCATTGTTCGATCATGAAGCAGCAATTCAACTAAAAACTTGCAAGTGACTTCTTCAAGTTCCCACAGCATATAACCAACAGACTGTGCAGGAGTCTCGATTTGCATATAAATCATTTCATTCATTTCTTCAGCTGTGATGTGTTCTCTTATATTGATGCATCTTAGAGGAAGCGATATAACACATACCTATTTGTCTTCATCCTTAGGCGATTCTTGGTTGTGTAGTCCACAACAGTGTTTGTACATGGTGCTTGAAGGAGAAGGGCCCCGTCTTTGTTGCCATGTTCAAACCAGTGGGGATTGCAATTGCAGTGGTCATGGCATCCCTTTTTCTTGGGGAACCCCTTTATCTTGGCAGGTACTTGTGTGTTTCTTTGCTTCATGTAGTCCGAAGAGTGAGAGCCCAAACTCTGGTGGGGTTGCCTATGTGGAGTTGGTAAATTATACTGTACTCATTCAACTTAACAATCACTTTGAAACAAAGCGTATGCAAGTGCACACACGCTCAAGCACCATTCAAGCAATTAAGATTTTAAGGCCACCATTTAGATTCTGTTTTCTTGATTCATGTTTAGAAAATGTAGAATACATATTTGTTTGAAGGTTTTTGCAACTTGCCCTTTTGAGAATTTTCAATATATAGTTCATTGATGTATCCATTAGATATATACTTTCGATATTATCGATGACCATTCTGCTCAAAAGATAAAAGATATGTAAAATGGCCTATGTTTTAACTTTAAAAAGTTTCTGTTTGCAAAATTTTGCGTAAATGATTTCTATAAGCATAAGCCATACATAGCCTATTGTTCCAAACGAGGTCTTTACTGATTGTATCTCCTATATCTTCTGTAAGCAGTGGTCTAGTGTACTAGTTACGACCTTTATTACGAATTGTTGAGATCATATTTCGACTTAATGTCTATGCAGTGTGATTGGAGCAGTAATTATAGCTCTTGGATTCTATACTGTAATGTGGGGAAAAGTAAAAGAACCGAAGTTGGTACCGGCTGACAGTGGAATTTGTTCCTTTGAGTCATCCTCAGAGAGGACCCCTTTTTTGCAGAACAAGCCCAAGGAAGAAATCTAGAGAGGCGTTTGTATCGTCTCTCAAATGCCACTGCTTCCATCGCTAGCGGGAGCTTTATGCGCTCGACATAGTCTTCACTTGATACCAAATATGAAAAACTCTGACATGTATGATACTTGCCCTCTACTGGAAGCAAAGCCCCTGCTGTAAATATTAGATCAGTATCTCCACTCTCTTTCCTTCAGTTGTGTGATTGTTGCACTGCTTGTGTACAAATACTGATACTGATATATTGGTTTGTAACATCATGTTAATTTTCTGGGCAGAAATGAGCATAAACAATATTGTTTTGGATTTGGAAAATGGTCTTTTGTTTCGCTGTTGGAATCCCTTCGCCAGCATCTCAAAGCGAGCAAGAATTTTTTTAGGAAGATAGGCTGAGGATTCTAATCGTTCGAAAATACAAGAAAACAAAGTTGAGCATAGAAGAAACAGATTTGCATCAAGCAAAAGCACCAAGCCTCCCACCGTAGTGGAAAATCCACGAGTCCACTCAAGACCGGATTTAGATTAGATTTCGAAGAACCAGATTTGCATCAAGCGGAAGCACCAAGCCTCCCACCATTGTCATCACTTCCTTCGCTGTCATTTCGACTACCGCTACTGGTGGAATTCCACCACCATCGCCTCTACGAAGCTGTAGGACGTCGAAGCTCTACATTCAACACAGATTGGTGGTGGTCAACCCATAAATAGAGGTAGCAGGGAGATCTAAACTCTTACTCAAAAGAGAAAGAATCTCAACTCAAATCCACAAAACGAGAGAGAGGAGAGGAGAGGAGAGATCAAGTCCAGAACCATAGGGCAGATTGAGAGGAGAGGGGGGCAGTGTCTCTATTGTGCATTGGTGCACAACACGTGATAGATAGGCGAGCAATGTGCGTTGGCGCACGCCGCACAACACACGTGCATCTGCACTCATTATGAGGGGCGGGTCTTGTTATTGATCTAAACCCTTCACTTTTTCCGTCTTGTCAAGTAACCTATCCGTGTAAAAAATCAAGTTGATCGGACATTGGTAATTGTTAGATCGTTATGCATTTACCTTACAATTTCCACTTAAAACCATTTCTATTTTTTTTTTCAAGAAAAATGCATTCTGAAAATATAGGTATTGATGTCCAATCAATCTGAGTATTACATAATATAACTATCGACCGAAAAAAAAAATAAACGGTTCAGATCAACTAATGAGATCAGGGGTGCGCCCCATAAAGGATGCAGAGCAGGTTGTGCTGTGCACCAATGCATAACACAGACAATGCAAAGAGAGAGAGAGAGAGAGAGAGAGAGAGAGAGAGAGAGAGAGAGAGAGAGAGAGAGAG
>BPLS01000661.1:62460-89438 GCA_019656275.1 Rhododendron kiyosumense
TCATTTTCCAAGTGAGCTAGCCAAGTACAGATACCAATGACAAGGGTCACAGGAGCTACAAGAGTTCTCTTGATCGTGGTTCATTTCATGTAGTCTCTATCACATGGATTGAATGGCCTCAATTTGAACATGAGTTATTGATGCGTGTGCTCTCTTTTGCCCAATCAAATATCTTACCAACCAAATTAATTACATTCAAATTTACTGAATAATGATGATGAAAGGAGAAGATGGCACCAGCATATACTTACTTTTTCTTGATTAGGATCGACTTGTGGTCCATCTATATATGGTTTTTAATGACTTGCTTCGTACGTAATGAACTATCGAATTTGGTAAACCAAATAGGACCCTTTCGTTTAAATAAATTGTGTACAATTTCAAGTTTTCATATCTTTTTTGCAAACATAGATTTGCTCTAGTATTGAAATCTTATAGTAACAACTAATTAAGGTCTTTTTTGGCTAAATAATCTTGTAAGATTATTTTTTTTTATCCATGTTCAAAAAGATTTGTGCATGTGTTACTTTTGTGTTAATGTATTGTGAATTAGTGGTTCGTCTCAGCGAAAGGAATCTAAAAAGTAAAAAATTATGTTCAAAACTTGTAAAACTTTTTTGAATAAAAACAAACATAAAAATCCAAAACAGACTGATTTTTGAATTTTTTATTCAAAAAATAATTTGTCTTGAATGTTATTTTTCTTTTTTGATACTTCGCATCATGATGAACAATAATTCACATAAATTGACGAAAACTAATAACTGTGAAAAAAATTTGAATAATGACAAAAAAAAAAATCTTGTTAGATTATTTAGCCAAAACAGGCTTAAGTGTGGAGTAAGAAAATAACATGTCAATCCCAAGGAGTTGGTCTCAACTCTCAAGTAGTCTTGACCTAAGACTTATGTATTTGCTCTTCAGGTTCAATTTTTCTTGCCAACAATTCTTGAAGTCATCTCACACCCGCGTATAAGCGTGGGAAACAATTGTTTGAGGTACATATAAGCTGGTTCGGGACACCATACATTACAAAAAAAAAAAAACCATTTCATATGTTTGTTTGTAGAGAAGAGGTGTGTTGAGATAAAATAGTGGTGCATTTACAACTCGTTTGTTCGGTTCATATTTTTTTTAAAATTTGTTTAAAATAAGCAATAAGCAAATAGAAGTTTGTTGGTGGGCGTATTTTGCTTATTATTTATTGACCAAAATCTAGAAACATATAGTAAACAAAAAAAATAAAAGCAAACGCATTTGCTTATTCGTCATACTTTTTTTTTGGAAAGGCATAGTACTTTTTTACTATAAAGGAAATCTAATGGACCGTTAAAAGATTCCTTGTTTCATTGTATTGACATTTGGATTGTATCTAATCACTTTTACGAACTCGATTATCCAATTTAAACATTTTGTTGGTCTTCTACGATATCATTTGGATAATAAAAATTGCTCAGTATTTATAATTTATTGAGAAAGAATCATGCCAAAAATTATATCCATCGAATATCAATAAATACAAATCCGAATTGAAACATATATATTCGTTAACAAGAAATGGATTAGCACACCGAACTAGAAATTATTTCAACATAAACAAATTGCGCTCATGTATTGATTGTTACTTAACGTGATTTTGTCGCCTAATTTTAAAAAGTACATGACTCGAAAAAAAAAAAGGGACCAGCTCATCTCTCGTCTATAAAAAAGGACTAGACCATTCAGTTGACTCGTTTGTGATCTCAGCTGGTTCAACTTTGATGATATAAATCGTTCGTATTTTAGAGATTGTTGAGGACATTAGTTACACCAAAAATTAGGTTGACCAAATATTTTTTGGTACTTTGTCGGAATACATTTATTTTAGAACGTAACAAGATCACAACATCATATCAGAATTCAACCCATTTATCTCGAGACAAAAACAAATGCATTCCAAAATTATATCAATCGGTGTCCGATCAACCTGATTTTTGACATAATTGATATTGTCAACAAACTACTATAAATTGTCGGTGATTTAAATCATCAATGCTTTGTTTGTTTGTGATTTGAGTAGTATTTTGAATAATGAGTGGAGAGAAAAATGAAAATAATAATTAGAGAGAGAGAGATAAAAAGTGGAGAAAGATAGAGTGAAAAATGAGAATAATGATTGAAAATTTAAAAAGAGAAATTAGAGTAATTATTGAGTTGAGAAATATTTTTTGAATAGAGTAGTAAAGTGAACAAGACAAAAGGGGCCAACAAAAGGGCTTACTAGCCGGTCTGGTCTAATCAAATAATATGATGATCCTCTTCCTAAAAAGAGGGTTCAAATAAAAAACAAGGCACCCGGCCTAAAACGTGTATTGCGACAGTTTCGACCGTTCATTTTGACACAGATAATTCAAATGTAATTCGAGTTTTTATAAATCAGAATTATTCATTATTCGAATTAAAATCCGAACTATTCATTATCGAAATAAACGTCCAAATCAACAGAATTATACTACGCTGCAAGGCCGAAGTGCCCCGTAGCATCCCCATGTTGAAAAGAATGTTCACTCGAGCCTCGACGTTAAAGTCAAAAACCTATTTGTGAGAACGGTTAAAGTCCCACCAAATTTTTAGTGGAGTGAGTTTGTTTGGAGTCCCGCTGTAATTTCCCAAAAGAAAATTTGGTTGGTGAGCTTACCCCAGAAACACACTCCTCTCTTGGCCTTCTGTCAAGAAAACGTTTCATCTTTATCCCACCCGTGTTCCGTTCAGATTTCAAACACTTGCACCAAAATTTCACATGCTGTTGCTTCTTCGAGTAACTTTCTCTGTCTCTATTCCTTTCCCAACTATCCCCTTTGTTTTTTCCAACCCTTCGGCTTCTACTCCTACTATGTTTCCCCATTTCTAAATCTCTCTCTCTCTCTCTCTCTCTCTCTCTCATATACTTTACTTCTCTGATCTCTAAGGTAATTTTACTCATCACCAATTCAAGCTTCTTGATTTTTTTATGTTCTGCTTTTTTAATAATCTCAATTGTGCAGGAGTTTTTTTTTTTTTTTTTTTTCAGTAGTGGGTTACTCTGATCTTTTCTCCTGAAGGTTTAATTTGATTTGAATCTGTTGTTTTGTTTTATCTTCTGTTGTTTTGTTTTCTCTTTTGGGGCGTTCTGAGATCTTAATTTTTTGTGGGTTTAGAGTTCTATGTTTTTTAAGTCACTGTTTGTGGGCTGCTTCTATTTTTCCTTTGTGGGTTCCTTGGATTGTATCTGTTTCTGGGTTACTTTGCTCTTCATTGTGTTCTTTTGTCCTTTTTCTGATGTGGGTGTAAAAGACATTTTTTTCTTGATAATTGAAGTGGAGTTCAGTTAAAATAAATAAATAAATAAATAAAGAAGTGGAGTTATGTCTTCTCTTTAGTTGTTCTTTGAAGAATTGTCTTTAATGCATCTTGTTAGAACTTCCGTTTAAAGGCAATTTCAGTTTAGGGTTAGGGCTAAGGACATCACTATTCTTGTTTATAGAAGTCTGGGGTTGTATTCGTTAATTAGTCTTTTGAAAACATTTTTTGAATTGCAGTTTGAAGGCAATGTCACAAGGCTATGGGATTGAGCTCTACTTTGATCCAGCACTCGAAAACCAGGTCCTTAAGGCCTGGAATGTACTGGCTCGCCGCCAAATAAGTACTCACCTGATCGAAATAGAATCCAGACCTCACATTACCCTCTTCTCCACTCCTTTTACCGACCCATCAAAGCTTGAAAACATAGTCAAAATTTTTGCTTCAAAGCAAGAATCCTTACCCATATGTTTCTCCTCAATCGGAAGCTTCCCAAATGACAATAATGCCTTATTTCTTGCCCCAACTCCATCATCGGCCCTCCTTCAGTTCCATTCCCAATTGTGGGATGCCTTGAAAAAGGAGGGCATTGAAATTGGGGAGGAATATCGCCCTGACTCATGGATTCCTAACTGTCCTGTTGCTGAAGAAGTGCCCAAGAGTCGAATGGCTGAGGCCTTCACTGTTTTGAGGGACTTGAAATTGCCGGTCACTGGTTATGCAATGGATATTGGTTTGGTGGAGTTTTCTCCGGTTCGTGAAATCTTCTCATATATGCTTGGAAGCACAGTAGAAGCATGAGGTTTGAAATTTGTTTTATTGTGTTCATGTTGAATTAGATTTTATCTTTTGAATGTGCTATATTTTGCTGATGTAGAAACCAAACACAGTTAGTAACAATGGTTCAGTTAACAGCAGGGTGAAGAATTCTGTCTTTACTGTGAAAATTACTTGTGCTTGATTTGGCTGGATAAAGTTACGTGCTTAGTTCAGAATCTATTTTGCTCTTATTCAGGTTCTACGTGGATTTTTTAATTTTATGTTTTTGACTATCTGATCTTATATGGATGTACAGATCTTTTTGTTTGGCTCCTCCACTGGATTCTCTTCAGGTTAATGTGAATATAATAATGGAAAGAAGGAAAAAATACACAGTTGCGCTTTTTGCATTTTAAATCGAGACTTCATAATAACTTACACTTGAACTGCATAGGCAATATGATATGCGCCCAGATAGGGTAAGCTGAATAGCTTTCTCACTCTCATTGACGCTTACGAGTTGTAATTGCTCCCGGTCTCCAGGATCTCTTTTACTTTCTTATTGGTGTATTTTATTTCCTTGGTTAAAGTATAGCGAAGATGTTGAGGAAACTAATATGAAAGTGGAATTTCAAATCCAAGAATCTTTAATTAATGTAGTTGTTAGGAGCTTATTTTCAAAAGGTTTGTCAGTTTATTGTTTATGAGATTAGGTTTCTCCATAGAACTAGGATATTTAGAAGGTTAGTGTTTGTCTTGTACTTAATAAGTTGCTAGGAGCTTAGGTTTAGAGGAGTTCGGTAGTTTGTTACTTTGTTTTTTCAACATAACTAGGATATTTGGGTTATGGAAATATGAGAAAAATGGTTGAGGGACTAGATGGTGTTCCATTTGGTATGTGTCTAGTTGAATGAGAGAGAGGAGGACGGGATTGAAGGGAACTGGTTCTTCTGTTTGGTACAGGAGATAGGTAGACGGAAGAGAGGACAAGAAAGAGAGGGGGATCCATAAATCCTCTTGGCTCACGTTACCCTATCCACCCAATGGGCCAGCTACCAGATAAGGATCTATTTTATTCTCACTTTCTTAGCCTTTTGTTCCTTGAGAGGATAGTTGGAATTTAAAACCTCTTTACGTCCTTTGGTTTGGGTATTTTGATCATGGATATGGGTATGGAAAAGGAAATGGAAAAGATTAAGGATGTAAATCATGTAACCCTTGAGAGCCATTGTATCCTTTAAGTTTTCTATTTCTTTGTTCTCCTTTCATTGGCCAAATCCTTGTTCCAGATAGAGCCTAAATTGTCTCAGCCAAACTTCGATCCAGTACCCATTTCCTTCCTTCCATTCTTTCCCTCCTTTACATCATTGCCACCAAACTTGATGTCGAGGCCTGGGGAATCTGGTTGATGATTGGGATCTTTTATTTTAAGGATTTGTTCGACACTGTTCTGTTCCGTGCTAGTGTGGTGAACTTGTAGATTAATGGAAGAGGACCATTCAGTACCTTGTTTGTACATAACCCATCATGTTTGCTATGTAATAAAATGTAGTCTAGAACAAAGATAAATGCTACTTTGAAATCATTTAACTTTTAAGACGAGGAGGTTTATTATCGATGTAGAAAGTGTGAATCTCCACAACGGCATGTGACCGGCTTATTACTTTTGATGATTGATTAGGAAAGAGAGATTAGGTAGGGCATTTCCTCGTGAAATGTATATGTGCTCCAGAGGGAATGTCATCAGACAGCTGCAAGACAAAATGTTCTTTGTTGTTCATAGTAGTGATGGATTATCTCATTTTGCATTATACTATTGGGAGTTGTTACAGGATCAGAGAAAAGGACTGTTAATTGGTTGCACTAATTGGTTGTTGGTTGGGCTGGCCTAGTTTAAGGATTATGGCAATATTACTACTGTAGTAAATACAAGTAGGGTATCACAGGAAAGCTCACTGTATGATCTTGCCTGAAATGGAGAAATATGTCATATCTCTTGATGTGCGGAAGGTTTTCTTTTGAGGTGTAAATATTGGTAAAATTAGTGGATGGCAATTAATCTTATTATATGACTCATGTCTTCTTGATGTGAAGTGATGTTGTGCTTCTTTGCCTCGAGTAGAGCTGGGCAACGGACACGAAACACGATAACACAACACAAACCGGACACGAAATTAACGGGTTAAGGTTGAACATTTCTGACACGAAACACGAAAATGACACAACTCGAGAACATGAATTCTAAATGGATCGGGTTCGGGTTGAACACGCGAGACACGAAATTGACACGACCAACACGGTTACTAATCTGTGTCACTCATTAACACGAACATAAATATATATATATATATATTGTATATCTGTAATTCTATATAGAGTTGGGCAACAGACATGATAACACGATACGAATCAGACACGAAATTAACGGATTAGGGTTGAGCATTTCCGACACGAAACACGAAAATGACACGACTCGAGAAACACGAATTCTAAATGGGTCGGGTTCGGGTTGGGTGGTTTGTGACACGAACCCAACTGACACGACACGAATATGACCCGACAGAAACTGTTACCCAGGTCTAGCCTCGAGAATTTGACAGGATCGAGTTGAAGTCTGATTTCACCTTGTGCGTTAGATATGACAGTCTCTTGGTCCCCTATAATCATTTTTTTTCGCGATTCAGGATCAGAACATCTTTCTGGTTTTGACTGAATTAGGCATCTGCTAGCTCGATTCTGAAAGTCCATGTAACGTTATTAAGCCAGTTTGTTGGTTTCATATGCAAGAGTAAAAGACTAGAATAGCTAGCCCTTGTGAGTACACTCTCCTGGCATATGCGTCAACCATTTGTTTGAATCATGACAAATGTTGGAAGTTGGAACAACAATACTCCTCTTTCCTTCCATTTTTTGAATTGAATTTAGGTAGACCTTCAACTTTCATCATCACCTGATTATGCTCATTGTAATCCCTTCGGTGAAAATTCGGTGTTTCATAATCTGCTTTATATTTTTTGCGGGTTGTGTAAGTTATTGTGCCAGCATTCATGATGAGAAGGGAGAAGATGTGCATTATAAACCATTAAGAGTTACAATGCTCGGTTCTCTCATAGCCTCTCTTTCTTCCTCTTCTTCTGTCTGTTACATAAATCTTGCTTGAAAATACAATCAATATACAGTACTCTGGGAGTAATGTAATGTACAGTATATCTCAAATAAACTGTAGTGGTATTACTAAAAGGCGTATCTCTTGCCTCGACCCTCAACCTCTATAAGAAACCCTATTAACCATGTAGTAACTCTGGGATAACAGTATAGTACAAAAATCTCAGGACATTGTCAAACAAACATCTGTGTATCACTGCAAGGCACTTCTAGGCAACATTCCTTCCCAAGTTCCCATCTTGAAATACATTATTCTAAAGTCCAGCAAAAGCAAATATATCTCAGTACTACTTGATAAGAATATGTTTCACTATCAAGATTCTGTGGATCAGTTTAGTAATATGTGCAAGAATGGAAGTATAAAATTAGAGAATGACCCTTAACCAAGAGACAAGCCATCTTCCCTCCTGAGCATTTCCAGCAAAAGATCATTCCAAGCATCAATGGGCCCAGGCAAGCACCAGTGGGCACAATCATCATAGCCCTTTCGGAGATGTTTTTCCAGCTTGAATTTGTCACTGTGTTTGCTTGTGTTCCACTTCCATGTGTAGTAGACTTTAGGAGGGCTTTTTAAGTCGTTTCCTTGTAATCCTGTTTTTCTTGTAACTCTGATCCGTTTGGATTTCTTAATGAAGATTTGCCTTTCAAAAAATAAAAAACGAATTCTCCTTAGTTCCAATTCAAACCCTCCCAAGTCAATCTCATCTATACCCAAAGGACTAGCCCTGTTGCAATTTCCTCCATTGTCCCAAGTCCAGTTTTCGAAATGGGCCGGTGAAAACGTCCATAGAAAAGTCACCATTCCCTTGCATTCATTGCATCCGATGATCCGGCTCGAGTGCCAATCTGAATGACAATCGGACAGCAGATTCGAGCCCATCTTTGATATTTGGTTCGTTGCAAAAAAACACATCCACTCATATTTTTGCCCTGGAATAGGTACATCCTTCGGAAGAACCAGTGGGCGTCAGAGAGGATCACGTAGTCTAGGGTAGGTAGTTTTGTGGCCCATTTTTCATCAGTCGAAATTGCCGGTGTTTGAGCCGTTGATGAATCTTTCCTTGGACGACAGAAGAAACTTGGTCCACAGGATCATGAGGGTAAAATCATGGTGAGGGAAGTGCCGTGTTCAGAACCGGTATTCCGAGTCCTTGAAAATGTCTGTCGGAATTTCCTCCTTCAAAAATTTGTAAATGCCTGTTGGGTTATTGTGTGGTTTTTTTGTGTGCCAATATTGTGGTTTTTAAATTGGTTAACAAATTTTTCGGAGTAATCGCTTAAATATGTGTTAGCAAACCTGAAGCTGATTATTAGACAAGGGACGTGTAGGTGCACGTAGGCAGGAAAGTTAACTCATTCTGTTTTCATATTCCAAGAGCCTTAGCATCCTTGTAGGCCAACACAAGTAATCTACGAGAGCATCGTAATTTCTACAAGCAAGGCATATTAAGGGTAGGCTATTTGGACCGATCGATGCGTTCAGGGTAAACTGCAACCAATGGCTACTCTAGAAATTTTTTTCAGGATAGCTGCGGCGTTGAAAAATTCCCGAAATCGATCTTCTGAAATATATGATGAATACAATTGTCCACGTTTCTTTTTGGCTAAGCTAAGGTACAAGGTGAAGAAGGGGTTGACTTGTGCAACTATCACCCCTGAGCGTGACTATAGGGATTTCAAACCTGCAATAGGTTCTAAAAGGATCAGTCACTCATAAATTTCTACCTGCACGTCAAGGTATGAGCAGAACAAGACCTTTTTCACATGGCATTTGGTTTACAGGTGTGTGTTATCGCAAACAAATTCGACCATGTGAGTCTGCGACCATGGAAAAGAACAACATTTAAACTCAGCTACTTCGTCAACTCGTCCGCCACCAAATCAGTAGGCATTCCCGCAATCAACTACTAATACTGTTTTAGAGTAATCCACAACTTTACATTAAACTTAAAGCATGAGAATGACTTTTTACCTTTACGAGAGCGTTACTAATTTGAATAATTGACCAAAATTTTCTCATATTCACAGATCAAGTAGTAATGGATCCGGTATGAAACAGAACCTCCTACTCACCCTGCCTTGTCGCGAAAAATTATTTTGTGCTCCACTTCCGAGTATGTAATCCGCACAGAATAATCTCACCCACTACCCATCGAAAAACCTTCCTACCCTATCAATAAAATTAGGAACGATAAACAAAAAGAAATTTCAAACACCCTTTTTTTTTTAAATCCAGACTATTTTTTTTGTCTTTATCCTCATGAATTTACTATATTGCCATTTTTCCAATACACTTTTTCACACACCCGAGGGCAACATTGTAAATTCACACAAATAAAGACAAGAGAGTGAATTATAAAAAGGGAAATGTGAAAATATATCTGGCCCCACACAGAACCAACCGCCTTCCTTTATTTTTCAGGAAGGAAAAAACAACACAGCAGCAACAGTGGGGAAGAAGGCAGCACTGGAAGTCTGGAATTATTCAAAAACCATCCCATAAAAAGGTCTCAAAAGCACATCATTCCAGTCGAGGCTTGGCCTCGTACTTGGTTTTTTCCCCAGAACCTTGAACATTAACTGAAGGCCTCCACTGGTGGACAGCAGCATGACTCTGATAACAAAGCATGTAAAATCCACTCGTACTGAGCATGGTTCGAAATACGGTATCAATTGCAATGTCGGGGTTTTGGGGCATAACAGTCGTAGCGCAAAAGTCAGTAACCGGAGACATGAAAATGTAGAAATTTCGCACATAGGGAAAAAACAACCAATACCGTAACGGCCATATTGTGCCCGTAACGGCGGTAACAATACATTACGGCCATTACGTAAAGGCCAATACTGTTACATATGCGATTTTTCTTCGCACCACAATATCAGCCATAATAGGACTCGATACCAGCCAATACAGTCGCATATCGGCAAATTCCATAACGTATCACCGATATTTCAAACCATGGTACTGAATGAAACCAAATAGCAGCACCAGAGCAAGATTTGCACTGTTCTCATTCGAACGTAACAGAGTTGCAAAAGGGGACAGTAATTGAGTTGCGAAATGAGGCAATCCGCAGGTTATAATACATTTAAGAAAGAAATGTAAACTATCAACACAACAAACTATGGCGGTTGGTACATGCAATACAGTCATGGATGGAGAGTTGACAAGATACCAAAATCTAGGTAGTCAGGACTCGGGACTACAGTTGTAACTATGCAAATAAAAGGGGAGAAAATAAGAAGATACAAACCAGCTACCTTCAGGGAAGTTCTACAAGCTCAGTTCATATGTGTCAGCGCAAAATAGTTACAGGACAGCAGACCAAATGTGCTCTCCAAAAGTTAATATCTACAACGGGAATGGATCCGGAGTTGGCCACCATGTAAGAACAGATTTGACCAATACAGATGCCTCTAGTACTTCAGGTGGTCTTCCAAAGGTGAAAAGAGTTCAACAGCAGAGAATACAGTGCATCACACCTTCGAACTCATTTCCTCTATAATGCTCAAAATTTGACCAATTAGTCAACTCACTGCTTGGAATTGCCACCCTCGAAATAGCTGCAAGAGTAAAAAAAGACAAAGGATGAGCTTTTGAAACACTGAGCTCTGTAAGGCTGCCAAGTATGGCATTTAAAGTTTGCAAAAACTAGTTTTCGAACGCCACATGCAGAAAATACAAGGATTACACACTAAAAAAAAAATTTGTCAGTTTCAATTCCTACAATCATGTGTATGTTGATGGCCCCACTTCTGAATCAGCTCCACTCTGGAAGATGTACCTCCATGCCTACACAAGACATAGAAAACATATCTCTCAGAGTTCTATTTCAAGTGCATTCTATACATAATATGAACTCTGACAAAATAAAGAGTCCAATGACCATAACAAAAGCTTGAATAGACAGCTCACCGGATACTAACTATGCACCAACTACGTCCTACTGCCATGAAGGTTGCTTGTAGCTAGCCCTATCTCCGTCCCGCCCACCATCAGGCTCCTTTCTTTTCAGCGCTGCCATCTGATACATCTTCATATGCTCATCAGCTGAGACTTGGGGCCCACTAATGGGTACCTGCCTTAACATCGAAGACAACCTCTCGTCTCGACGCTCCAAATCTGTACCACCTGGGCCTGTATTGAGATCCAGGGATTGACCTCCCCATTTTCTATTTTCAAGGCCAAGATTACTTGTGCCACCCGGAAGGTTCACCATGTAGGGCCGAGGGTAGTGTGAAGATACGACACCTGAGGGTCCCACCATCTGCGAAGGAATGGAAGGGAAGCAAATGGGCCTACCAGAGGACGAATCATATGCCGTTGAACCACCTGAATACAAATTGGACGACACAGGAAAATTGGTCTCAAAAGGGAATCCTGCATACTGAAATGGGGCAGCATGGGAAAAAGGAACAGCAGGAGAGGACGATAATACTGGGCCCCGGTAGAATTCAGGACCAAAAGAGGTGCCACCAGAGGGGGTACCCATTATCCTCGGGGACCCAGTAGCAGGAACAATGGGATAACTCTGCTCCCCTCTACCTGAGAGTACAGACGGAATTGCAATGGCTGAGTAGGAGTTGCTTGGTGGTGCGAACCATGACGAAAAATTCCCTTGCTCTGCAACATTCATTCTCAAACCAGGTATTGGTGATACAAATTGCACATTGTTTTTGGCACGTGGTGCTGTTTCAGTGGGCCCTTCCTCAAAACCAGGTCCATTGTTCAAATCAAAGTCCCTAGAACTGGCATTCAACCCAGATTTAGGTAATACACCAGACAATGGCGATCTGTTGGACAACTGGGGAATTTCCAATTTATGGCTGTTGCTAACTGGAAACTGACCAACATCAGGACACTCACCAACACTGTTCAAATCAAGACCAAGTCCACCACCACGACAATCAAGAGGACCAGATTCCAAACAAGTCTCATCCAGTACATTCAGGTCAATGTCGAGACGAGGGCGTCCTTTCTTGCTATCAACAGGAGGGGAATCACTTGTACTTACAGGCATTTCCAAAACCTTTCTGGGTTCCGCTGGCCTGAACGCACTGGTAGCAGCTGATCCTTTCCATCCAAGCTCCCCCTTACTCTTCAACAGGTTTTCCGGGGGGAAAAACGGTCCTTTGGCAGCAGAAGCAACGGTAACCGAAGCTGGAAAGCTAGGAGACATGGAGGAAACAGGAAAAGGTAATGGGCACAGATACACAGGGGACAAATGTCCTGGAACTGATGATTTGGCAACCTCCCCTTGGGACCCATCATCAACAGGGAAACTTTCATTCAGATCAAAGTCCAACTTTACTGAAGAACCACCATTTGCACTGGAAGAACATTCCCCCATCCCACCAGCTTCAGTTTCATCCAACCTAACCCTGATAGACTTTACACACTGTTCTGCTTGTTGCACAGGGTTAGTGGAAGGCTCTTCATGGGGTGTGGGCCCATCAGGACAGCAACCACTGACATCTTTTGGTTCAGATTTCTCCTCCACACATTCCTTGTTTTGACCCAGATTCGATGAACTCAAGTCGGTTAATTGTTTCTCACTCCGCTCAGTCTGACTCACTGCTTTCGATTCAATAGCCTTCTCATCCTTCATTTCCATGCACACAAAATCAACAGATCCAGAAGGTATAGTAGTAGCATCCTTTTCTCCACCTATAGATTTTAGGTGGCTGTTCGCTGTAATGGGTGGTTTTTCCTCCGTTAAGATGCCTCTCTTGTCCTCCCTGCCCACATCCAAACAGGATCGAGAAGGTGATGCTTCATTATCTTTCTCAACTTTTTCACAAGCAGAGTCTTCTGGAAACTTTACTGTACCACTTTCGACAACCTTTTTGTCAACTTTTTCTGTTTCATCAGAATGTGGACTCCTCCCCTTAAGCTTGGAAGTTGATGGATTGTTAATTCGCACTCGGACAGCACTTGACTTTCTATGGGCATGCAACTGGTCAGCTCCTTCACCATCCACCTTGTCCCCTATTGTAGCATCTTTAGAAGAAAGAACCACTGACTCATCCTTTACAGGACCAGGTTTGCCATCTGATTTCAAGTATGAGCCAAATGCATTTCGTTGCAAATCACCACTGGAAGAATTAATTTGTCCACTGCACTCCCCTGTCTTCTCTTCAGCGCATATTGAAGCAACTTTGCCATCTCCAGACAGGTTTGTCGACAAAGGCACAGCATTATTTTGAGATTCATTCTTAACAAGCGAAAAATCAACAGAATTACCTGCCGTAGCATGATCATTTGCCCCATTATCACGTAGATCTGAACTTTGAGCAGTATTATCATCGAACTGTCTCGATTTCGTATCATTTTCAGAGCAAGAGTCCTCAGGGTCAGATCGTGATACATCAGACCTAGATACCTCTCCAGCAGCCACACTGGCAAGCAGATTCATCCCAACATCATCACCACCGCCCAAGGCAGTTGGACTAGCTTCAGAGAACTGGACACAGCTTTCAACCAAAGCATTCATAGGGCTGAAGGAAGCATCATATGACTCCCCATGTTTGGTTGTAGCACCTAATGGTGAAGCAGCAACTTTGGACACTTCAGTTGGCTTCTCACCATCTTCAGCAGTCCTCCCATCACTACAAGGAACAACATTTGATGACGCATTACATTCATCCATGTTTGTGTTTGAGGCCCCGCTAGCTTTTAAGGCATCATCACTTTTCCCCTTGACTTTTATATCATGATGATCAACCTCAGACTGTGCTGAAGGAGACACCTTGACTACTGTAGCAGTGGGATCTTCAAAAGAACTTCCATTAGCAGATGGCGCAGGACTTCGACCAGTGTTTGGCAACCGGACAATCAGTCTATGGCTACTACCATATTCTACAGGGGGCACATCAGTTGCTCTATCATGAGTCCCTCTAGTAGGTGACAGCTTTTCAGAAGCCAAGTGCCTACTTAGAGAGGTTAATTTTCCCAAACTAGTTTCCTTTTGAAACCCTGATATGGTTGACCCTTGAGTAACAACGTTTGACTTCCGAAGGCGAGAAACACCACCTGACATCTTACTTAAATTCACTGAACCAGCAGTAGAACTCCGCCCACGATCACTAGAGCTAGATTGGCTATTGTTCTGAGAGTGACTGGAACTGCTGCTTTTTTCCTCCTTAATTGTCGCTAGAGGCACATCTGAGGATCCACCACCAACCAAAGCAGTGGAATTCAATTCCTTTCCGCTACCTCCAGAAGAAATAACTGATGCAGCAGATTTTGCTGAGCTAGTAGAACCAAGCTTATCACATGGTGTTTTACATGCAAAAGATTGTGTGGGTCCAAAGGTAACTCCATTACGCCGGTTGTTCCCCACATGAGAAACTTCGGAAAGCACTGACCTTGATTGCCAAGAACCACCTCGACTAGACCCAGACTTGGCATCAATAATATTCATTTCAGCTTCAACGCGTTTCTTCCATGTGTCAACTAAGCTCCTAGCCTTCTTCTGAATCTCAGAATGTTTATGACTTCGCAACTGATTCACCGATTTGCCAACATTACAAGTTTGTAGTGCATGAAGATTTACAGGCAGCTTATCTAATGCTCGAAGCGAAACCAAAAGAAATTCTTCAACAGATCCATCACTTTCCTTTTGGTTATTAACATCACCTATCTTTCCCTTGTGAACCTCCTGTAGCCATGCATCCAGAACTGGCAAACCCCTAAGCTGTAAAAACCACCCAAGGCAATCAAAGTTGTCTGTAACAGTTATTACACCAACAAGCATTAACCGACATGCCAAATCTAGTTTCCTTTCTGCAGTTCCAGGTTGCATTAGTTGAACAAATTTCTCAACCCCTTCAAAATCTACAAGCCCACCATTGTGGGTTATTTTAGCAATCTCAGACCTTAATATGTTGTCTGGACTCAATTGACCACAATCTGTATCATCTCCTCTGGAGACACGCTCTCGCTTGACTGGATCAGAGGCTTGCTCGCCCCGATCCCTCTTTTTACCCTTGACCTGAGAAGGTAAGGGAGAAGTACTGTTATGTACACTTTCTGAACCAGGCCTTAACTGCTGTATTCCACTTGAACCATTCAGAGGCTTTGGAGAGCGTCCCTCGGACTGCGCTGCTCCATACATTTCTAGACGTGTCTTGTCTAATAACTGGTCTACTTCTTCCTGCCGTTCCTGTCTCAAAACAAAACAACAAAATTTTATCAAGTGAATTAGAGATAATGAAGTTGCCAAATTAGAGTGTACATCACCAAAAGAATCTAAATACTCACATTAGTGTAGTCTTTATCAGTTAACCACCATAAACACTTGTTCTCAGTATCATATACTCTTCTGCACACAAATGAGGATATCCCTGAAGGAAGCTCAACACCTTTACGAAGGAATGTAACTTTACATGGGTGGAGTAACGATGCAGCTGGTATCTCATCCCTGTGAAAGGAGTAAAAGACCTCGTTGGGTGCAGCCTCTACCAATGTAGTTTTTCCAAGCTTTATGTCAGCAGGTCGGTAGAGCCAATTTACAGACAATCTGGGATTTTCCTCTTTGCCTACGATTACAGAACGAATTACTCCAATGAAAGGTTGGGAATCTTGGGGTGGCTTGAAAAGTGCACAATCACCTACACAAATCTTGCGTCCATCCTACAAAAACAAGCAAAAGCCTAAGTAGAGAATTTAACTCCATGCCATACAACAATTGCACTTCTAAATGCCAAATTGCTTGGGACATGAATGGGATACAGACTATGGAAATAAAAGCCATACGGACAACCAACGGAAACTACCACTAAGAATGTGAATCATAAAGTAACTATTACTCTCAAAAGTGGCTTAAAACCTACAGAACGCTTAGCTACTACTCTAAAAAGCGGCTAAAAACCTAAAAATGCAAAACTAACTTCATAAATAACAATTACCGAACAATTAAAAACCAATGCCAACACAAGGCACGCTGTTAACTGGTTTCACAAGGTCAATAATAAACTTTCTCAGCATTCAATTTCAACCACCAAAAATAAAACCCGATAAAAAAAAGAGCCGCGGAAAATCTATCCTGAAGACCACTTGGAGGTTTCAATCACTCATGGAAAATGGCTTCCAATTTACACTAAATCGGCCGCTAGTCCGGAAAACAGCCTTATTTCATTGAAAGATCGTTGTATACCAATTTATCAATAAGTGGAGCTATGATTAACTAAAAGCAACAAGTTCCACACAATGCTGAGTACGAACCAAATTGTTTTTTAGAAATACTGGCGTAACTGAAGAAGAATTGGTTGAGGGCAGTTTAAAGATGAACAACTGCAACAAGTTAGTTTGGCTGTGGAAATGACGATCTCTACGAATATAGCATAGGACCTGTGAAGGAACCGAGAATGGCCGAAACTTCAATAAGGAAAAACTTACAGTATCCAATAAGCAATAACAACCAAACTGACCAACACAACCACCAACAAATTACAACCATTGAAAGAATGGGCTGACCCAACTACGAAACAGAACCTATCAAGGTGCACAGTTGAAAGAACTCAAATATATGTGAAACCTTTGTTACATGGACTCATCCAACTGAATATTCGTTTCAGAAACTCAAGCCTTGGGCATTGGATATAGAATATTTGACAACGGCACCTGGTTAAGACACCCAGTTCTGCACCAGATTAAGACACCCTGTACCTATAATATTTATGATGCAAACAAAAGCTCTTATTAGCTATACAAGAAACACCCCTAACCTTCCACACAGATGTGATGTAGAAAATCCTTATTTGTCCTTAACCTCTTGACATCAAGCACATCCCCCCAATTATTTACCATATATTATCACCAGTGAATATCGTACCTTGTCCAATAAGAATTAGTTTTGCCGATACATCCCATATAACTAATCAAGGCATCATGTATCCTAAAATTTCAGTTCATGAACATTGACAAAATTACTGATCCTTGGACACACCCGCACCCTGTATGCTGGGTTTGTGAAGCCTGATTTGGTCTAACTTGCGTTTTATTGTCTATTCGGGGTTCAACCTAGACAAGAGTATCACGGTAATTGAGGATGTAATTACACCGGTAATTGATGATGTAATCCTTAGTTTATAAATGCTTGCTACACGCAGTCTATGTAACTTGTACTACATTCTTCATTCGATACATATTGGAAATTAGTGCGAGTCAGGGATGTACTCAACTACACAGTTGGGAAACCACATAAAAATAGTTGTCTTTCTTTCTCCGTTTGTTTGAATGGATCTCTCTTCGCACATTGCATGTTTGTTGATTTGGCCGATATCTCAACACCAACTCCTAAGTCCTACTCCTACCTGAATCCATGTAACAACGAACAGCCCAAAACCAAAAGCCAGCATAAGAAACTTTCTTGGAATAAGATAAATTACCCTCTTTTCTTGTCTTCGGGGATGCCCTGGCCAAAAAAACAATACTAGGCAACACAAATTATAATCACACCACCACTGGCCACTCAGTATGATAAATTGGCATTAACAAGCTCTTCTCAAACCATATAAATGCATTCCGTTTCATCAACGGAGGCATTTAAAACACGATAAAAACAAGAACAATCGATACAACAACATGGATACCATATCCACAAAAAGGACTTCAATCAAAAACACATCTCTACACACGTACACACAATAGAAACGTCAGTCTATATATGCACATGCGTATGTGTAATTATACTTTGTAAAAACCACCGGGGGTAATCACGGCAGCTGAATCCGAACCAGCTAACGACGACGAAGACGTATCGGCCGCGGGGACTGACCACATGTGCCGGTGGCTTATCCCGAGCTGCTGCTGCTCACCTTCCTGCCGCCGACGCATAATCTCCCCCTCCGTCCATCTCCGCCGCCGCCGGTTCCGCTGTATCCTCCTTCGCCCCTATCGACAAACATCAATAGGAAAACCCTAGAGCGGCGATTGATTGAAATTCGAGGTGTTTGGAAACCCCAGATCGTAGCGGGGATCACGGGGTAACGGAAACCCTAGGAGATAGGGGTCGGGCGTTGGTCGGGATTGACGGGATTGGGTGGTTAGGGCTGAGGTGGCGATTCGAGTGACGGGATTTTCTCGACGGGGAATTCGGGTGATCTTTTTTGGATCACAGAGAGAGAGACGATTGGGTTAGCGAAATTGTGAGATTTTTGGGGGCCGGGTTTCGAGCGAACGAAGACGTCGCGAGGAGAGAGAGAGAGATGATGGTACGCGAAAAGGGTGGAATGAAGGAGTCCAGTGAAAGAGTCTAGGCGAGGAAGTGAACGGTGATTGATGCGTGGGGGTGAAGGAGAACGACGCCGTACTGGTCATAAATGTTTCTTTCCATTACTTGGATTTGTTGATTTTCCAGATCTACTTTGAGATTAGGAGAATCCATTTGGAGTTTGTTGTTATGTTGGATACAATAAATATTTTCGGATACTACATTTAAATAAAGGAATGCTTTTCCCTAAAATGTCAATCCCGATAACTATTAGCGTGTGTTCTTATAAATTTATAATTTGAAATTTATTTCGGTATTTTTTGTTATACAAAATGTTTCAATTGAAAACCCAGAATACAAATTCTATTACATTTACAAAAACGAAATTACAACGGAATGGAAAAACAAATACAGAAACTATAAATCGAATATGTAATACAATTGCGAACCGAAACCCATGTTTTACACAGTATCCTCAAAACAAATTCACCGCCTACCAGAGGGTGTTGAGGTTACTCGATATCTGCCTCCTAGGATTGATCCGGCTAGGATCACGAACGTCGGAACATCACCAATGAACATTTTGGCGAACTAATTAAGTGTCTATCTCCTCTCACACAAACAATGAAACTTGGGAATTTCTGATCAACTTCTCAACCTGTGTGCAGAACTCGCAAACGGGATGTTCCTTACATAGGCTGAAAAGAGACCCTGTGTTGCTGCCATGGATTGAATACGAGGCTTGAATGCCTGAAATGAATTGGGGAAAACCCCCCACATTGAAAAGGGGAAAACCCCCACCATGAATATAGGGTAGTAAAGTACACTCCAATCCATTCAAATTTTTCAACATTTTTTATTTTCGTAATTTTTTGGATTAATTATTCATCTCAACAAGAGAAGTCTATAAAGTATAAAATTATGACCGAAAGCAAAAAAAAAGTTCACTAAAACCGAAAAAAGTATTAAATAGCTGTCTTATTTGTTTTAAATGTCGTCTTGTTAGAATTTTTTCAACATCGATTAATATTTTTATACTCTTCCAATTCGTCTCGTCGAGACGAATGATTAATCTAAAAAATTACGACAAAAATCTAAACAAAAAGTTGCAAGAAGTAAAAAAATAACGAAAAAAGTTTCCAGATTACAAGTTTACAATAAAAACACTCCCTTAATAATCTGGACAAAATTTCAAACGAATTTATTCCAAGAAAATAACACCTAAAAAGTTTTGACCTTGTAGTTGTAGACTTTGGAAAGAACAAACCTCGAAATGAAATTTTTCTAGTACTATTAGTTTTATGCATAAAAGCTTTTTATTAGTTCTATTAGTTTTTATTTTTTGATACTTCGGAATATTCTATTAGTTTATTTCTTCTGCACATGAGATTATTTCTCAATTTCTTTTGTTGTAACTATTTGAATGTAATCTTCCTACGGCTCAAAATAATAATAAAAAATCTATTGAATGCTACTAATATGCTATCATCTACTGAAAGAAAAAAAGAAAAACTTATAATTTTTAGGCCTAGCAAATTCTTCACTTTAACAAAACTGGAAAAATTAAGATAAGTACCACTGCCCACCAATTTATCATTAGTGAAAAATCATTAAAAGATGCTTGATTTAATTTAAGCCATACCCATCCTAATAAGCAATAGTTAAAAATGCTAACTGTTACGAATTTTCTATAGTTTTAACTATCAAATTCAAGGCTACGATATTTGATGATGAACTTTCTATAATTCATCCAAAAAAACATAATTAAATAGAGAAATCATGTAAATATATGCAAATTCTTCACCTTGATGTTAAGCATTATAATTTCCTTTACAAACCAACAAGGCAACAATCCGATCACAATCTAATTAAGTGATTTTAATTATACAAGCTCCTATACACTTTTTGGCTTCCAAACTTGTGCACCGAAAGAGTATTGCATCTGAAGATGAAGAAATGAAGCGTAACGTCTTTGAGCCCTCTTTCCCACACATCTATATATCCAGAAGCAAGTGTAAAATCTGATGCTGCAGTACACACACTCAACAATCATAAGATGAGCAAACCTAATAATACAGTAAACACGCTCAACAATCATCAGATGAGCAAATCTTGGCTGCAACGTGGTCGTAAAGTATTGAAAATGTGATTGCTATTCACGATTCTCTTGTGTTTTACATGCCTATTGGGCGTGAAGAATTATTCCTAGCCATATATAATCACTCTTGGCAACAAGGAATTACACCTCGCCGCAAAGTATTGAAAGCGTGATTACTATTCACGATCCTCTTGTGTTTTACATGACTCTTGGCCGCAATGAATTACAGCTAGTCACAATATATTGGAAGCATGATTAGTCTTCATGATTTTCTTGTGTTTTACATGTCTCTTGGCCGCAAAAAATTACATTTGGTCGCATAAATTTACTCTTGGCACCATGAATTACACCTGGCCACATGTAATTACTCTTGGCCGCCACGAATTACACCTGACCACATATATTTACTCTTGGCCGCCACAGATTACACATGACCGCATAAATTTACTCTTGGCCACCACAAATTACGCTTGACCGCGTATAATTACTCTTGACCGCCATGAATGACACCTAACCACATATATTTACTCTTAGCCGCCACGAATGACACCTGGCCGCATATAATTATTCTTGGTCGCAACGAATTACACTTGACTGCATATATTTACTCTTAGGCCCTTGGCCGTTTGCAACCCTACTCTTGGCCGCCACGAATTACATCTAGTCGCATATAATTACTCTTAGCCACAATGTATTAAAAGCGTTATTGCTATTCACGATTCTCTTTTGTTTTACATACCTCTTGGTCGCAAATAATTACACCTGGCCACATGTCTTATTATGGAGAAAGAGCAGACATAGAAGATGGAGTCATGTATCCAAGATATTGAAGAAGGACTTGAGTATTTGTTTAGACGGTTAATCAAAACAAGATTTTTCCTCAATATTCTCAACCATTAGCTAGCAAAAAAGATATTAACTGTAGTTCAATATTTTGACATCTGAAAATGTTGCCAACGATTTTTGATTAGTTGTTCATACTTTGTACGCGAGACATACTCTTTTTATTTTGTCCTTGTGTTATAAGCCAATATACTTGGGACAGTTCTGTGCAAAACTTTAGTTCTCTCCTAAATTCTACATATTCCATAGCAGATTCACTTTAACAAAACTGGAAAAGCTGGAAAAATTAAGATAAGTACCACTGCCCACCAATTTATCATTAGTGAAAAATTATTAAAAGTTACTTGATTTAATTTAAGCCATACCCATCCTAATATGCAATAGTTAAAAATGATGACTGTTACGAATTTTTCTATAGTTTTAACTATCGAGGCTATGATCGATATTTGATGATGAACTTTCTGTAATCCATCTAGAAAACATAATCAAATAAAAAAATCATGTAAATATATGCAAATTCTTCACCTCGATGTTATTCTAATATCATGCGTTATAATACCCTTTACAAACCAACAGGCAACAATCCGCTCACAATCTAATTAAGTGATTTTCATGATATGAGTTCCTATACACTTTTTGTTTCCATTCATGTAATTCTTGTTCTCTTTTTGTTTGCCTTTTTGAAATTTTGTTTTAAATTCTGTCAATTTTATTTACTCCACCAAAGATTGTGAGAAGAGTAAAAAGGGAAAAACCCTACAAATTACAGAGTAATTTATTTAGTCCAAATGTCTCTCAATGTTAATCATCTTTCAAAGTCTAGTTGATACCTTTCAAAAGAAAAAGTCTAGTTGATGGAATAGGAGTGCCCCATTGCCTCCTTGCCTGACTACATCCATTATTGCTCTGGAAATAGGTTGCCATTTGCTAATCTCTCACTACTGTAAAATGAGAAAATTTCATCGTACCCGATAGCATAACCTGCAAAAATGGCTTATGATAGTGACTAATCACTACCATATGATAGATTTAATGGATAAATAGCTAGAATTTCGTTGCTCAAATTATAGCTTTACGTTCAAAGTTTTTGTAACTCTTTGGTTTGCTAAATCTATTTTTTTAAAGCATGTGATGAGATCTAAGTTTCAACCATGACATGACAGAGTATGATGAAATTTATTACCGATAATAGTATAATGGTGAGAGCAATGCTTCGTAACATGTGAGATAATCTACATGCATGAGCAATGCTAGGATGGATCATCACCCTTTTGTTTTTTTAGAACAAAAACATTTATTTACACACACACATATAAAGACATTCTAGCCATGACAGCAAGTTCATGAGCGTTGTTCACCATAACACGATTATTACTTTGGAGACACAGAGATAATCGAAACAAGTAGACTAGTCCAAAAATAAAGAGCGATGGCCGGCCATTCCCTTAGATGACTTGGGATGTCCAATTTCATTGGTGACAAATATCAATCTGTACGTAGGAGCATACTAACATACAATAGCTAGTCAGCCTCACATGGTTTGCCCGATCAGTGATGTAGTTATACCGAACAAGAATGTCGTGAACTTCATCTGACTTTGACTTAGGCTTCGGAGAGTGAAGCTTGCTGGTTACTTCATCTGACTTTTCATCTATGAGTCGTAAGCTCATGAATTTTGATCGACAATTCAGTCTTCTGTCTCTATAGTCAAGCTAGCTTTTGAGTTTATCTATTTGAAAAAACATAAGTGTGAGTTGTGTTTTACTTGAACTTTTCTACTCGATCTGCTACGTACCTTAAGCGAATTTGTGATCTTTTACGTGCATTGGTTTTGTTTTTAAAAATAATACTAATAATAAAGAAGCCAAACGGAGCCCAATTGAATAACCCAGTCACGCTAAGTTCGCTAACTATGGTTGTTGAGATGGTTTGCTCATGTCCCTCACCGTGGAGACCAGTTCTGCTATTCGCAAGGAAGATTTTCAAGGAACCATGGAAGGAAAAACGCGTTTGGGCCCATTCCGAATCCCACAAAAATTTAGAAAAATATTCATAAATTTTTAAATATTATTTTATGGGGCCTTATAAAAAATCAACTCCAACGGAAATCGGTAAGTATTATTTTGGGATTTGTAGGTGTGAACTGAGCAGTTTCACTCCTACGAATCCAAAAGGAATATTTACCTATAAAATATTATTTAAAATTTATAGATATTTTTTTAAATTTTTGTGGGACCCGAAATGGACCCAAACGCATTTTTCTTTACGTGGTTTCTACGGATCTTCCTTACAATTAAAATTTCCGCGTTAACTAATTTCCCATTAATTCCCTTAACTAGTACGGAGTATAAAATATGGCAAAAAAAGAAAAACCCAGTCAAATTTTCTGTTCTGCATCCTTTCACTGTTTCACACATATATAGGAGTATAATGAACCATCTACACCAATAGGTCATGGATGTTGATGGCATATAAGGAGTGATTGACTGATTGTTATTGTTTTATAGTGGTACAGTGGTACTTGTTTTTACAGATTATTAGCCGAAGGTAAGTTGAAAGCAACCTCTGAAAAGCATTAAAAAATGATTTGGTTTGGGAATTTTTGTCTTCTTGTTAGACTCAACGTACAAACAAAACTGGAAACACTGGCCAAATAGGCATGAGAAGAAGTAATTAAAGCGGATTGTCCTTTGGGTTCTGTTTGATAGCGGTGATATAGATGAGTGAGACTCGTAAGAAAGTAAGATTAAGATTGAGATTGATAATGAGAAGGGATTGATAATGAGTATGTTTGTTTGGAATGAGATTCGATGATGAGATTATTAATATTATGTTTATTTGAGATAGGATTAGCTGATGAGATTAAATTGATAGAAGAGATTGATAATGAGAATGGATTGATAATGAGGAAATGTTGGGATGAGATTAATATCATCTCCAAGATGGTATTAGCAATACCCCAAGTTGGGGTATTAGCAATCCCACCGGATTGATAGTCCAGACCATTTTTGGGAAACCAAATAAGGTATTGATAATACCCCAACTTTATCAATCCAATCCCAACCCCTTTGAGGGTTATCAAACGAGGCCTAAAGTAATTGCAAGTTCGAATCGCACAAAAAGGCTAAACATTCCGAATTTTGAGATCACTAAATATTTGTCCGGTTGTTAATTTTAGAGTCTCAGAATTAATCGAAATACACGCAAACTGGCCGGTCTACCAGATATCCGGTTGTAAACAAAAAAAAAAAAAAAAAAACACAAAGAGAATGGTGGAAATGGAAAAGGGTTGTTGTCTGGACGAAAATGAAAATTCAACAAAGTTTCCCAATTCTCGGTATTGAGTACACGAGGACACCTGTTGTGAATGCGACCCATCTGAATCGAACTTCTGAAAACACTAAACATTCAAGAAAATGGATCAGCTTAGGCCTTAGAGTTGGAATAATTAATGCTACGATCAGTACCATTATATAGCATGTATGTCTCACATGAAATTAAACGTACGTGTCGTGAGTTTCACGTGAAGGTGACGCGACATATCGCTTGTGGTATCTGGCTAGTACCGATCCAGAGCAAAGGTAAACAAGTTTATTTTTCTTGAGCCCCCAAAAATTGATAAAAAGAGGGACCTCAAGGAGTGTTTAGTATTCAAATATACGTTTATGAATGAAACTAAATTAGAATGAGCCCTACAAATGAGAAGAAATTGATGATATAAGCATAGTTAATACTTTTGTCTCAAAATATGCAAGAAAAATGATATTTAAGTAGTTCTTCTGATTTTTGTATTGAAGCATACTTTTTGAGTAATAGTTTTTCCTTTTGAAGCCGACTTATGTTTTTATTATTTTGCTTGAAATATACATAAAGGGTCCCTAACATTTAAAGTTTGCCTTGGGCCTCTAAAATGTCTGGGCAGCTTGGTGGTGCCACTAAAATATAATTCTAGTAATACAGTGGAAAATCGTTCTATGTACTGAAACAATTTTTTTAATCCGTTGTTCTTGCAGTCAACAAGTTGAGGTAAAGTGCATTTGGATTAAATTTATATTTGGTAAAGATTGAACGGTATTATTTACCTTTTAGTTACTATATATTTTTTTTTTATCAAAATTTTTACATCATCGTTCATTTCAATGAGAAGAATAAAAAAATATAAAAAAATCATAGAAGACGACGCCAATAACACTAAAAGATTGTCTTTTTCGTAATTTTCAAACTTTTTCCTTCTAAATATACAACGATGTTTTCAAATTCTCTCCCTCATCTAAATAAACAAGATCAAAGATTATGACTGTATTCGTTTCTAATTCAAGAATTTCTTTTCTCCACAAAACTGATTATGAAAATTTCAGGCTTAGCCTGTTTGACAATTGAGCAAACGGGCCGATTTGTTAGAACCTGCCCACGGACTCGTCTTCTGTGGGCTGCAATTCAATTGAGTTTCCAATGGGCCCGAGCAATCAAGAACTTTAAATCCAACTTCTTATTTCTGGGTGGAGAGTTTTCCATACAACTTTTTCATTTGTTTCTTATACTCAGGCACGCTTGATTGTTCGGATTATTTGTAAAAAAAGGATTGAATAAGATGGGATTAAGGATCGGGATAGAAGTGCCAAGTGGGTCCACGGGATAAGTGATAAGATTATATGAATACTGGGGTTAGTTGTACTGTGTTTGGTTACTGAAAGATAAAGATGATGATGATTATTTGGCTAGCTGTTAGATGAGGAAGGAGATAATTCAAAGATAGCGCAATAGTTAATAATACCCCTCCGCCTGTTCATTTGTTAATCCCTCACAGGCTCACATGGGTATTAAAATAGTCCACCCTTGTTCAATCTGAGCCTTAATCCTTTGTGCAACGAACGCTGGACTATAAAAAAAGAGAACATGTGAGTCCACCCCCTTTAGTCCCACCCCTCTGTTATCCTGCAATTAATCAAACATGGCAATCCAGCTATACCTATTTTTGGAGCTTGTTTGTATCTTCACACCTGGATATAATGTTTGGCATCAAAACTTATCTCTCCACACTTGTACTAATTTTCATGATATACTCTAACCTTTTAAAATAGTGCACAACATATTTGCTTAGTAGAACATCATATAGATTGTCTTAAATGTGGATTGGAGTTCGAACATATATAGGGGTATTTACAATGGTATGATAAAAAATGGATAATCAAAAGTTGTCATATCAGTTTTTGATTATTCATTTATGATATTATTTAGGTTAGTAAAGTAGAGGTTCACAATGACGTAATCAAAATTAGAAAATCATGACTTAATTACCACATCACCTTTTCAGACTACAAAAAACTAAAAATTGCGAACACAGAAAATATTTTTTCTAAAAATAATTTGGAAACTAATAAAAACTATTTTTAGAAATAGAAAATAGGTTTTGAATTTTTTTTCCAAAAAAAACAGTTTTTTCTTAAAAAAAAGTTTTGTGTAGTTATAATTATTGAAAAAAATAGTTTAAAGGTTTTGAAAAAAATAATTTATAAAAAAACAGTTTTTTAAAAAAAGAACAATCTTTTTTATTAATTTTTTTATGTAAAGATTGGGGG
>BPLS01000661.1:89838-143710 GCA_019656275.1 Rhododendron kiyosumense
AGGGAAGAGGGAGAACATTTTTGCTAAATTTGATTATACTATTATGAGCCATATTTTACATCAATATTATTAACTTTTGAAGCCTACTAGTTCAACAAGGATTATACAATGCTTTGTTTGGGAAGAAGAAGAGTGCTTTTGGAAAGAGTTTGAGGGGAAAACTGCGTCCACCGAAGTTAATTGCTCTTTTGGAGTTTTGGCGTATTCGTTTTTTGCATACTAGTCTTGTTGTCAAGTTCAAGCATTGTTTGGGCTTAACTGGTGTTCACATGATTTAATTGCCCGCAGGGGTTTGGAGAAGAGTTGTGTTGCGATTGCTCTATGGTGTTGGATTCTAAGGAATTCAAGTGAAGGAGAAGATTTGTTGGAAAATGATTAGAATTTTTTGTTTAAGTTTGTTTTGGTTTATTTGACTAGAATTTCTATTCTAAGCCAGTTTAGTTTTATTCAATGCTTTTCTATAAATGGGGACCTCGAGGGGATCCTATAGTTTGTCCCTTTTGAGTCCATTAAGGAGAGGCTCGGGTGTTATTTCGGAGTTCTTCGGTTCTTTTGTTGTTGGGCCTTGATATTAGGATTTTGAGTTGTCTCTTTAGGTTCCATTAAGGTTTGTGCTCCATTTTGGGTGCCACTAGAGATTTGTCTCTAAATATTATCTGGTGCTTCGTTGAGAATTACGGGTTTTGTTGTTGGGCCTTGATATTAGGGTTTTGAGTTGTTTGATTTGTCTTTAAATATCATTTGGTGCTTTGTTGAGAGTTACGAGTGTAATCGGCTCTTTATAATCTCTTCTCATCAATAGTGAATTCTCTTTCGCTCTTCGTTCGTAGAGTACATTCTTATTTTGTACTTGAATGAAACCTCGTGTATATCTTTGTTTGTTGGTTTGTTTACTGTTCCACTTCGAGACTGTCATAACAGACCGCTCAAAAGGTGGGAGCTACCACTTTTTTGTCTAATGTTTGGAATGGTATTTTCGTTTTTTATAATTTCTACAAAATTCGGATATTACACCATTCGGTTCGACGACAATAATTGAGAAACGGAAAAATATAATATTATATAGACCAAAATTGAAAAAAAAATACAATAATATGAAAAAAACCAAAAACTGTCCAAAAAGAAAAAAATTAGGGGCAAGGGGCCTTTATTTTGAGAATACAGTCATGCAGAGAAAATTTCTTGATATATTCTGAGACGGCACAGTATTTTTTCAACAAACTATTCCAAACACTGCTAGATATTACTGGATTCCCAAATTCCACAATAAACCCCGTCTTCTCCCATTCCCGCCCACGACCCACATATAATTTTCAGTTTCTGAAATCGTGGGTTTCTCTTTCTCTCTCTTCATAGTGCAGAGGCTAGCCAATACTATCTCCTCTACCAAAATCCCCTTGCGTTGCCCAACTTTCCCAGGTAACCAATACTTTAACTTCAGTTTTTAGTCGCTTTACATTCCCTTTCTTGGGTATTGGTAAAGTGAGAAAATAAAGTGATTGAATTTGTATCAATGGAACCCATTTACTTCTCTCCTAGTTTTAGGTTTTAAAATCAGGGTTTTCCTGTTGAAGCGTTATACCAACAATTAGGGTTTTCTGTTGGATTTTTTTCCCCTTGAAAGATGCGCTTTTTTCGAAACTTTTCTCCAATTGATGGAATTTCACTCCTACCCGTTTCACTCCTACCCATGTTGACTAAAAGAGTTACATTAGTCAATATTTTGCATGCAAGATTTCAGATTCCGGACTTATTACATTAGGCACGGTGATTGTTTGGTTACAGGTGAAGTGAAGTCGAAACGGCAATGGATCGAGAGAAGGATGCTTTTTATGTTGTCAAAAAGGGGGACATTATCGGCGTCTACAAATGTTTGAATGATTGCCAAGCTCTACTTGGATCCTCTGTAATATTTCACTATCTTCTGACCTATCTTCATTTGTCACTCCGTAGTCCGCCCACTTATCTTGCTGCATTGCTTGATTGGCAGTTATTAGTTCATTATCCTGCAAACTGTCACCTTAACATGGACGTCTTTCCTCACCTTTTTTGTTTTGAATTCGATTGGATTATTCTCATTAGGGGCGGAGCTATCAAGAGGGTGTGTGTGGAATTTGCCACCCCTAGTTAAAACTTAAAAACATATGTATTTTGTTTTAGAATCAGCTCGCATATACAACACACACAGAGTTTCCTACACATGCATATATTGGTCTTCCGTCTTCGACATGACACACAAACTCTACCTAGGACGATCATTTGAGCCATGAAGATTATCACATTGAATGGGAAATAGTTTTGAAATGTGGTTTAGCCGTTTAGACGATTTTTAGGATTTGAAAGAACCTTAAAACATGTGTACTTTTCAATGGGTATTTTGGATGATTAACCATAAAACATATGTATTTTTAATGTGGGGAATTTTAAATGATTAACCTTAGAACATGTGTGTTAGATATAAGGATTTTATTAGTGGTTGATTTCTTCTATTTCATCACTCCCGAATTCAAAATATTGCTCCGCCCCTAATTCCCATTGACTTGTTTGGTGGTGTTTCTAGATGAAATTGAATTTTTGAGTCTACATATGTCTATTCTTTTTGTTCCATTACTTGGAATAAGTTGTTCTCCAATTATCTAGGAAAAGAGAATGAAGTGATTATTGTTCAATGCATTTTCTAATTGTTGTGGATTGGTTGCTCTTGTTTTTGTAGGTGCGTGATCCTTCTGTAAGTGTCTTTAAAGGGTATGGCTTACGAAAGGAGGCCGAGGACTACCTTGTCTCTAATGGGCTTAAGAATGCTGTGTATTCTGTTGCAGCAACTGATGTGGAAGACCGTCTTTTTGGTCAACTTTCTGTGTGCCCGTTCCAGGTTTAATACTCGAGTATTCTATTCATTCTTACCTTTGGTTCTTTGGTAAAATATAACTTTCGATTGAGAATAAGGCAATAAGGCCTCTGTTGGGTCCCATGGTTTTTATTTTCTACTTCTATCTGCATGCACAGTTCCAAGGAACTTGGCTAATTAAATTGATTTGTGACATTTTCAGCCATAATGGCTTGAAATCAGACACAGCTTCTCCTCCAACTTATGAATCCTTTTTATTACTGTAAAATCGGATAGTTTCATGAATCTCTGCCCCTTTCCTTAGCATTTGTAAAGGTGTTTTTGCCACCCTCTTTATTTGGATTGGTTGTCTGGAGAATGGAAGTTTCAAGACTTTCAAGAATTCTTTAAAGTATCTTTTGCTTCCGTCGTTCTTTAAGAAATTTTAGGCTTCTCTTCCTCTTGATCATGTCCCAGCTCATTGAACCATGTCGAGATACTAATTGGGTCATTGAGTTATGGGATTAGCATTCAGTGACGTTATTTATCTAAGAAAGTCACCGTAAGATCTCTCTGTAATTCACGTAACAGATTCAATATTAATACAGCTGTGTAGATACATTGAGTGTATGTATTATAATGGAGGATCTGATTTGTTTCAGCAACCCCCTTCTTCTAAAGGAAAAGCATTGGATCAGTTTATTTCAGACAGGAGATTGCAGGTAGTCCTCAACTCCTCATTCAGAAGTGTATTGTGATTAAGCACAGACATCATTTGCTTAACCAGTAGAAACTTTTGGGATTTTGATTTGTAGTTAGCATGCAATACCACGAAATATAATGACTTTGCCCAGCTGCATACAAGCAAACTGGGAGCTACAGTCTCAGACTTTAATAAACACTTCTATGTATAGTGTAGTGCTTTCTATGGCAAACTGGCTTTATGTACAGTAGAACAATTGTTCATTCGGTAACCATACTGCTATCTTTTGACCTTAGTAGCACGACGCGCGGGCGGGAGCAGAAGCAGGAGCGGGTGTGGGGAGCGGAGGCACCTATAAGCTCCTAAGGTTGAGAGTGCCTAAAGAGCATATATTGATTATATAAAAATGTATATAAAATATTTTTAAATACTTAACCATTAAAGGAAAAGTGATACTTATTGAAAAATTTCCCCATCTTAAAGTGTAATCATTGGAAGTTACATATTCTCAATTTGCAAAACTTCTTGACTAATATGATTCTCATATTCTTATTTCGACAATGGCATAACTCCTTTGAAAGTAGGAGAATAACTGCCTTAACGGCCCGATAAGCTCCCATCTTAGTTAGGCGCGAGCTCTTGTCAAGCTTCCATCTTGGGAGCGCCGATTTGAGCTCCCGTCTAGGGAGTGCACCCATTTTAGAAAGATCCTCCTACTAAGCTTTTGACTTGCTATGTGTAGAAGCGTCCAACTCCAAACCAATTGGCAATGAATGAAGAGGTCTCAGATGTTATTAAGTGATTACCCATTCCACTCCCAAGCAATGTGGGATTCATTTCCTTAACATCCCCTCTCACGTGCAGCCGCGTTTGAGGTCTGTCACATGTGGCCACTTTTGGGTCCTATCATTGTGCAGCCTTTTTTTCTGGTCTGTCATCGTGGGGTGTGGATTGTGAATTTTATAAAATGTGGAGTGAAACGAGCTCCGCTCGGATACCATGTAGAAGCATCCAACAACAAACCAATTGGCAATAAATGAAGAGGTCTCAGATGTTATTAAGTGATTACTCTAAAAACAGACTTGCAGGTGCGATGTCGAATGCTATAAAAGACTTAATTGAAGCCCTTCCTACCACCAATTGGTTTTAGGAGAGATGGTGGAAAAGCGGTCCGACAAGTGGTATCAGAGCTTGGATGTCATGGGTTCGAGTCGCGGGAGAAACTTTATATCCAACTCAAAACCAATTGGCAATGAGTGGAGAAATCCCAAATGTTATTAAGTGATCACCTATTTCACGCCCAAGCAATGTGGGATTCATTTTCTTAACACTATGATATAGTGAACTGTTGCATAATGTGCGCTGCCTTTGCAATTTTTTGCCTTGCATTACACGTTTTTTAAAGACTTGGAACGGGGAATATACTAAATACTGCAATGGAGGTTCGGTATTCATGTGATTATTTTCCTTTTAATTTCCAATTTTTGTTATATGTTCAGCAGCACAAGGAAGTTGTACCAACCTCAATCCCCGTAACTGCTCAGAGTAAGCATGCTGTGTTCCCAAATATCATCCAAGTTCCATCTGGTTCTTCTAGTTCAGTAAGTTTCCTTCCTCAGATTTAAGATTTATTCCCAGAGAGTTCCATTTTTCAACTGCCTTGAATTATTTTCAGATGTCTGACCCACTGATAACTTTTTTTGTCTTGTTTTTGGGAGTGAGATATGTGCCACAGTATGCATGATTTGCCTTACTGCCTTTTTTTTGAACAGTCTCACCAAACATCATTCACAAAAAAAGATTGGCTTAGATTCCTTAGAATCCAATGAATTAAAGCTAGTTACTGTTTGAGTGTTAATTTTTTTTTGGTTGGCCAAAGAAACAAACAATGTTGTTTATGTGAGTTGAGAAGAGGCAACAAAATGTTGCTTATGTGATGATCCAAGAAGATGTGCACTTCGACCTTGATTTCTGATTGATACAGTTACTATGTTGTGGACTTGTTGGTTTGGGCTAGTTTTGAAAAGAAATGAGGCCAATTGTGGCATTGTGCCCTTTGCTTTATGTTTTCCAGTTTTTTTAAAGAACTATGGGCTATCCATTCATAAAGGGTTCTGTCGGAGATTGGAACATTTCCAAACCCACGGTCCGTTGACTCTTCTAAACATGAATTCTTGGTGAAGCACATTGAAAGAAATTTAACGTGTGTGCTATGCAATTTTGTAACATGGATTGTTTGCATTGCAAGTTTATGGGCTTCAGGTAGGATGAATGGTATTTTACCATGAATATAAAATATTCATTGGTTGATAGACGATAGTTATTGTTAAAGCATCCAACTCAGAACCAAGTGGCAATGAGTGGAGAGGCCAGCTGGGCTCATATATTAGTCATGGAGGTTATAATATACCAATGTGGAACAAACTCTAACACGGAACTGCAATATATTTGTAACTGAGATTGATCTACTACATTTTTGTCTTTTGACCTGCACATGGAGAGGTAAAAAAATGAATCCATAACATGTGGATCACAACAAACAAGGTGCGTTTAAGGCATAAACAACTGGGTAATCAATCAAGAAAGTCTTGTCCTAAAGCCTTGCTCTAATACCATGTTAGGCATCCAATCAAGAACCAATTGGCAATAAGTGGAGAGGCCACCCAGGCTCATGTACTATTCTCGGAGGTTATAATTAACTAATATGGGACAAACTCTAACAGTTATCTTTGCATGGATGTGGTTTTGGGTCGTTACCACATGGAGCTGTTTGCCTGCAACATCGAAAAAACTAAAGAGTTTATTAGTTCAGTATATATTATCACCGAAAGAATAATGTCTTAGTGTTTTCCTATGTGCCTTATGGCGAAATTTTCAGGCAAGTTTGCTTTTGGTTGTTTCTGGTGGGTAAAATAGAGAGTTATCTTCGACGGCAGCAAAAAATGGTATATTATATTTTGTGCTCTGTAACTCTGATCATTATTCTTTTAGGAACTCAAACAACAATATTTTCCTTAATAGATGAACAAAAGAATGCCGTTCAGGGAAAAAAAAAGATGAACAAAAGAAACAATCTTGCCGGTCGAGCTAAATATATGCCTGCCTTCGGACATATTTTGTTGGAACCCGGATATTGAAAGCGATGCGTTGTTCGCTGCTAGCCGGTGTAGACACTTGTCAATAGTTGTATAATGTTCGGTTTTATCTGACATGAGTATATGTTTTAGATACCAAGTGCAATCTCCCTTGTGGTAAACTCCTTTGCAAACTCTCAGATATGTCAAGTAATTATGAACTGTCGTCTTATTTACAGTTTACTCATTCCTGTCTTGTGTCTGCATATGATGATTGCTTCATTTGCTTTCATAGGCACAGGGCTTCTGTACTCTTGAGTTTGATGGTGCCTCGAAAGGGAATCCTGGACTTGCTGGGGCGGGTGCTGTGCTACGGGTTGAAGGTGGAAGTGGAAGTAGGGTATGCAGCCACTGCATGGTTGTAAATATATTCATTTAGGTAATTGTATTATTATGTTAAATTTTCTCTCTTAACAATGGGCTTCAATAGGTTTGTCGATTGCGGGAAGGTGTTGGCATTGCAACTAATAATGTTGCTGAATATCGAGCATTGCTTTTAGGATTGAACTATGCTCTTCAGAAAGGATATAAACACATTCGTGTACAAGGAGACTCTAAACTCGTCGTTATGCAGGTTTGGATTTCTACTATTGAAATAACACGGCATTCTCTGATTCCAAAGTGTCTTACTTTCTTCTTTTTAGCTTTTCCTGTTCTTTTAATTTCGGCTTGTAGCCATGGTTACTTTGCAGCCAGTGTTTGTCTTCTCATTTGGTTCTATTTCTGTGGATTGACAATGTACTTGTGTTACAGGTTCAAGGTCTGTGGAAACTCAAAAATCAAAACATGGCAGACTTGTGCAAGGTGGCCAAGGAGCTCAAGGATAGGTTCTTGTCTTTCGAGATCCGTCATGTTGAAAGGGTAATTCGGAAAACTCCTGTTTTCTGCTTTGAATTTCTGCACTTTTAGAAGCTTTCCTTCAGTTTTTTGCAATCTCCAGCTATTTAGTTTTGCAGATTTTTTGTTTATTTCCCATCGCATGGCACTATGTGGTGTATACTGTATACTTCAGAATGAAACATGTGTTGAATCATTGGATGCCTTCAAAGAAAATATTGTCCTCATTGGCTCATTGCAATGTCTTTACCCATTGCGGGAAAAGGAAAATAGATTCCTAAAATGGTGTACATTATGTAATTACGGCAATATCAAGCCTGTGTCAACTGCGTTCCTGTAATCACGTCAAATTGTGTGCATACTCTGTAGTGCGGACTCTGGAACCCAGAGGAATGACTTCCATCAGAAGGCGTCCAGAAAGTTTTTAAGGACTTATGTTTTCTGTATGCTTAACAAAAATAACTAATTGAATCTCGAAAAAAAACCAAAATAACTAATTTAGACATGGGATGTGTGTTATTCACAATGTCTGGTCCAACTTGCAGTCTGGATGTTAAGATGCTAGTGGGGAAAGGATTGAAGTGGAGAACCCCAATCCCACTTTTCTATCTCTCATCAACTCAGTCTTCGTCATTTGATATATTGTTTTGTGATTGCAATGGTGCTCTTACTAACTCTCATGCTTAGGCTCTGAATTCTTTGTAAATTGAACAACGCTACTGAATTTTATCTTCTGTTGGTCTGCTTTTTCAGTTTTCAGTTTAATCCTCACATTTTGTGTTTCTGAAGGACTTAAACTCCGCAGCTGATGTCCAAGCAAACCTGGCTATACATCTCAAAAGTAAGAACCTACAGTTTCCTATGACTGTCTTAAAGTCCACCCGTTTGATTAGTAAGAAAATGATAGAAGGCAATGAAAGGAGAATCCTTTTGAGGGGTGTATTAGGTGATTAGCAACAGTATTATGAAAACTGCGAGAAAGTACAATTCCCGTACGCTCTATTTGTGCATGTGAAGTTGCCCTTTTGTTTTCCTGCAAAAGAAGAGCATATTTTCTCATGAGAATGGTTTGTCTTACTTTGGATTTCACATTTATCCATTGCCAGCTACTTAATCTGATCTAGTTATTTGCTTTAGACTATGTACGGTTAATTTAGGCAAAATACATACTTTTCTTCTAACTTTCATTCTATTCAATCGGGATATTGAAACTTTCGAAAATTTCTTGCAAATGTTTCGTGGTCATCAAATCCAATGCAAGAAAATAAATTTCATCTTCTCACCACACTTTTTACGATTTTCACTCAGCATCATCTTTTTGTAACCAAACGGACTCTAAGTTCCACTTCCTGATCGTGCTATTATTATGTTTTGCTTCCAAGAACCTGATACAATCTCGTGCTCGTGTAGATGGGGAGGTTCAAGAGGAATGGGAGACAAAATAGTGCAGAGGCTTGGATTCAGTTGTGTTTTTTATGCTTGGAAGGAAGAATGGGTTCAGGCATATCTAGACTTCTTGTCAATAGGAGCTATGACTCTTTTTGTTATGAAGGTACATCAATGATGTGTATATAACTAAAACTGGATCCATGACTGCCACTTTTATTGCTGTGACCTATGTTACATGGACTTGTGCCCAAATGTCCAGTGTGGGTACATGTCCAAGTGTCTGATTCCTTTTTCATTTCAAGGATACAGGGACACGCTTGACCATGTAAAATTGCTATTATATAAGTTGTATTGTCTATAGCTTAAATGGTGCTTACTTGTTCTCTTAGACCCTTTCATGTAGTATGTTATAGTAGTTCCATAGGTAGCTCGTGAGAAATTTGAAGTAGAGAATTTGCTTGTTTAGCTGATGTCCTACTAAACATGACGCGAATACTTTACACAATTTGAAGAGTTTGTGTAACATGGACTGTGACACTAGCGAATTTCAAGCTTCTTGTCGGGTGTGACTCGCTTTTGACCCTGTTGTTAACACTTCCACTTCGCTTTAAAGAAATTTCAGCATCGTTGTGTCTCCATATTGTATCACAGTTTTACCTGCGCAATTTTTTTTTTGGGTTGTCTGGCCCTTTCAAGTTACCTGTTGCGCTAAATCCATAGCTTATTGACCATACTGTAAATTTTTATTTGCCCGGTGACTCATCTGTTTGCTGCATAAAGTGATATCATATAAATTACGTAGATTTTAGTCCGTGTATAATGTATCTATATCACATGTTATCCCAACGGAGTTCCATCTAAACAAAAAATTCCAACTAAGGAGCATATAGAAGGCCAAGTTCTAATGTACCAATATAAGCTATTCTTTCTTTTGATCCATGGAAACAAGTACTTCGTTGTTTTAGATTTATTGGATGATAAAGGAGACATAGCAAAGAGGACAATGAAATTGACAAAAAGTTCCTAATCAGTACTTTTTTTTTTTTTAATTGACTTGGTAGAATCCCTTGCCATTATATAGGCATTTATGATGACTGTTGATCAAAGATCATGATCAATAATGATTGTTATGTCTATTCATTTGATCCTTATAGTTACACCTTTTGGTTTGATAATGTATATTCAATTTTAAACCTAATAGACACATTTTCTTTCAAACCCGTTTACCATTAACAACATTTAATATTCTGTGAATATATATTTTGAAAATGTACCAACAACAGATACGTACATTCCAATGCTTTTTAAAAATCATGACCGACACCTCAAAAAAATAAAAAAATCATGACCGATTGAAAAAAAAGAACATTTCCGATTTCTGATTCGATTCACAACTATACTAATAGATAGGTTGTGACTTCTTTTTAGTGTTGCCTAGGTTTGGTTTTCTGGGTTTTCTTGGTTGTGGGGTAGGCTTGCTCTGCCTTGGTGTGACTGATGTGTTTGTGTGGACTCACAAGACTACCTATTTTTAATCTTTATTACTATAAAAAAAAATAGGGATTGGAAGAATCCCAAGAGCACAGTTTGAGGTGTTATTAGAGGATAACTTATCCCAACTGCAGTCCCCAACTAAAACTCATTCTTGTCAGATTAGTACTGTAATAGTTTAAGATCGATGTATATGATATGAGAGGGAAACTATACAAGAAAGAAAAACTTTTCAGATTAGTAATAGTTTATGTTGACATCAGATGGAAACTATACAAGAAAGGGAAGAAGAAAGTAATCCCCATATAAATTTCGCAAACTCTGTGTCCAAATACAGATGTGTCCAAATATGCACAACTAATTAAGAGCAACCACACCGATTGCTATTTTTGAGAAAATTTATTGTCATTTCTCAAAAATGGCTAAAGAAATGGCAACTACCATCCCACACCCACAAACTCAAAAGTTTCTCAAATATGGCACATGCCATTTATATGCCTTGAGAAAACATATTGCAAAGTTCCCATTTTTTATTGAGAGAAGGAGAAAAATGAGAATGACGAAATAGCAGGAGTGTAGCACCTTTGCCATATTTTAGGCGAATGACACTATTCATTGGCCAAAAATAAAAAATGGCAAGGATAAAATGGTAAACACAGGTGTAAAAGCTCTAAAACTCTTCTTTTCCTATTTAGAACTCCAAATGTTTAAGATGATATCATAGGGAAACAATACAAGGAGGGAAGAAAAATTCAACTAGCGGCAGATGAAAAGGATTAATTGTTAGAAAAATTTAGAATATAATATTTTATTCTGTGTGAATGTGAATCGACTGTATTTAGAATTGTGTCTTTTCAATAATGCGTGCTCACACGTGGACGGACGCGTTCCTATGAACAAAGGTGATACTTCTTCCCTGGTGATTATTCAGAAAGTTAATCATCAGCTGTTCCATATAAATATGAATATCGTGTCCTTCATTCTTTTTAAAGCAGATAACTCTCTAATACTTTCATAAAATATGAGATTTTTCATTTGAGAGAGTATAAAAATAAATTTGGGTTGCTGGATTCATCGATTGTCGTGTGCTTCTGTGGGGCATTCGATCAAGTAGTGTTGAGACATAGATGTCAATGTAATCCGTACGAACTATATAAAGGGGACGAATCTGTCTTAAGTACATAGTGTTACACTCGCCTTAATCACCATCGACTTTTAAATTTTGAGTTTTGATTTTATTACATTCATATAATTTATTTCATCCCAAAAAGTATTCATACATTCTAACATTAATAGTACAAATTACGTTAGATTTGGGAAACTGTCGGCCAGTCGTAATCTGATCGAACTCCAAGTTTTATTCTTTTTGCACTACATGCATCAATATCAACTTATGCCTGTGTGATGGGACTGGCTGCCACATTGAGAGTTTAGGTTTGTGTGTAATGTGTATGTGTAAAAAGGGTCCATCTTTTCTTAGTCAGCAATTATCTAGGTGAGTGGCCAAGTGAAATTACGTACCCTCTTGCCCCTCTACTGAAAAATAGTAATAATATATCAACTTACATTTTAATTACACGAATCAATGCAATATATACATCTGGCAAACTTTGGTATGGGTGTAAGAATTTGGGGTCCAAGCCTTTCCCAAGATTAATTAGGATTCATATGTATTGGACGATTGTAGATACAAGTTTGTCTCAATTTGTAAAAATAAATCTGTTGAGGTAATAGTACTGGTCATGACAATATTTAGAGTGAGTTGATGCAATATTTAGAATGACTTCACATATTATTTTTTAATTAACGATTCATCTAGACGAGATAAGTCTAAAATTGAAGTAAAAAATTATGAGTAAAAGAAAAAAAGTCCACTAAAGAAAAAAAATACCAAACTAGTATTTTTTGTCTATAGTGTTTTCTTATATAATTTTTTGATAAACTTTGGTCAACGTTTTTATTCTTTTTTGATTCCTTTTGTCGAGCCGAATAATTAATTCTAAAAATTAAGATAAAAAATTAAACAAAAATCACGAAAAGTAAATTTTAGACGGATTGTTTAGGTGCGCACACCGGCACAGTCTCTTTCCGGTGAGGTGAGATGAGTTGTGATTCCCACGAGATTTGGGGTCCATGTTCGAGTCATTGGAAATGGGTTTATTTATTTATTTTTAATAATAAAATGGGATTGTTTTTCTAATGACCTCACAGAATAAGGCCAACGCAATTGGATTGTCTGACTTGTTTGGCCGTTCGACAAAAAAGAATTTTTTGATAGGCTTTAGGCAAGACTAAGCTTTGACTAGGGTAGTTTAAACAAGAGCAGTCCCATCTCAGAGATTTGGAGCACAGACTTGGGGGTCAAGTAATTTTCAAAGGAAGGAAACTTATTCACGGAGTCACAGTTGTCTATTTCGACAATCAATAATTGAGATATATTTTTAAATTTCTGAAAGGTAATAAATATTTTTGATCAGTCATAGTTTGTTTTTAATCCGGACCACACGTCCAAAACACTTCTGAACGCACGAGATCGAGCGCTGTAAATCTTATATTTACAGAGACTCCATCCAGTGCCGGCCCCGACATTTGGGTTGCCCTACCCCAATCTCATATTTTGTTGCCTACTTACAATTAGGTCATACAAAATATATATATATATATATATATATATATATAAGTACAAAATAAAAATAAAAATTACATTTGTTATTTTAGCTTGAATAACATCAAAAAAATCAACCTCAAAATGTAAACCCTGGTTTTAAAGAAAATAAATTCTCCTCACATTTTATGAAGCAAAATTTTCAATTAAGTCATCATACTTTACTTATCCAAAAACTCAGGGCCGTTCCGCTAACTTTTGGCTTTTTAGTTGATATATGTGAGGAGAATGATCTGTCTTGAAAAGCGTAAAAAATTAAAAAAAGCCTCAAATGGTAGTTCGAATATAAAAATAAAACTATACTAGCTTGCTCGATTTATTTTAGTTCTGAATTTTTTTTAATCAAATAGAAGAACATATCATTTATACATTACTGTTGCGTTTGTTTAATCAAAAAAATTCAACAATATAATATGATTTTTGTAATGTTATGCATTTGGAGGAAAACAAAAGGGAAAAATTCAAAAAAAGAGAAATTTATTGCATATTTATTAACTACTAAAAGAAAGAAAGAATTAAAAGTAATTTTTTGAAGTAAAAGTTTAAAAAAAAAAAAAAGGGAAAAAAAAGGGAAGGTTAACGTTTTCCGTTAGTTATTGTTAGAAGGGCCTAATTGTTGACGAAATAACAAGTTCAGGTGTCTTTTTGTCATTAATTAAAGTTTTATGCGTTTTTCTGAAAATTTGTGACAAGTTCAAGGGCTTTTTTAAAAAATTTTAGAAAACAAAAGGAGAGAATAAAATGTCAGGGACACATTGAGAGCTCGGGAATCGAACTCGGCTCTACTAGGACTTACACAGCTCGCTCTACCGCATCACCAAAGGAATGATTTGTGCTTGCACAGGAAACTTTTTTATATTTGTATGTAACTTAAAATATTTTTTTTTGGTTGCCCCAGCCCGGGGGGTTGCCCAAGACCGAAGGCTTGCGGGGCTTACCCCGGGGCCGGCCCTGACTCCATCAATAAGTTTTTCTCTTTTCAAAGAGTTTGGCATTTTTTTTTTTTTAAAAAAAAAAAAAGTTGTCCCCCCCCCCATAAAGGAACACAGAAAGGTGTGCCAAGCGAATAACCTGTGTACGTGGTGAAGAAACCCAAAGCAAACATCCACTGCTTTGAACTGGGGAAGGTTAATCTGACAATTCAACACCCCTAATTGGCTTTCCAGCTTCTGTTTTCCCTTTGTTTTTTGGGTTCTTTTTTAGGCTTTTGTGAACATTCATTCATTCATTCTGTATATATATACATAGTTGTTGCATCTACCTTATTCATCACTTGAAACAGCTAGCTCTCCCTTGTCTTTTGGTTCTTTCCCATATCTCCACATTCGATCTAGACCACTAATGGCAATGAAAGCTGTGCCGCTGCTTCTTGTAGTTTCTTCATGGGTATGTCCTCTACTATCACAATCACAACAACAACACGCTGTATAAACTGCCCTCTGGTGTCCATCTCTCTTTTAGTTCTAGCGTTTGGCTCAATAGACCGATTTGTCTCCGAGATTAATTCCGCCATCCATCTTTGTTCTTTTTTTTTTTTTTTTTGCTTTTTGTAAAAGTTTATGTTTCCGAAATGGGGGAACCAAAACCATATGCCACGTTATGTCTTGTTTAGTTGTTTCATTTTCTCGTTGATTTGCATTGAAAATAACCAATAAAAAATTGTGCTTGCAGGTTTTGTCCTATGTTATGGCACATGACCATGAGGTAATTTCACACACACACACACTTGTTAGAATTTATTCATTTCTCCTGCTTAGAATTTGCTAGCTCTAGCATGGAATGGTGCCTCAGATTTTTACTTTTTGATCCAACTAACCAGTTATTATTATTATTATTATTTTAGCATGTCTATCCCCCAGTGAAGGCTCCAGGCCATGAATATTACAAATATCATTATCATCATGCTCCGATGCACTCACCAAAGGCCTATGAACATCATCATGAGGAACACCACCTCCACCATGAGAAACATGATCGTCACGATGAACATCATCCTCATGCTCCAATGCATCCACTAGAAGCTTATGATCATCACCATCATCATCAAGAGGAAAATGATCATCATCATCATGATGAGCATGGACATCATCATGATGAACAATATAAACATCATTCACATGCTCCGATGAATCCACCAGAGGCTTATGATCATCACCATCATCATCATCATGAGGAAAATGATCATCATCGTGATGACCATGATCATCACCGTGATGAGCATGATCATCATCACGATGAACATTATAAACATCATTCTCATGCTCCGATGCATCCGCCAGAGTCTTATGATCATAACCGTCACCACCATGAGGAACATTATAAACATCATTCTAATGCTCCGATGTATCCACCAGAGGCTCATGATCATCACCATTTTTATGGTGATCACCATCACCACGATGACCAGCACCACCACGATGATCATCATCATCTTGCTTATGCTCCGAGAATTGCCCCTATGCATTCCGAAGAGAGGTTTAGAACAGCAAGTCCACATACGGCTCCTATGCATGGTAAAATCTAACCCCTCCCCATTAACATGCATTTCTTAAGATATAAAAAGTCATTGGGACCAGTTGTAACTTAAATTTGGTATAGAAATTATACGCATCGATAGCGTAGTTTTAATTAGCATTCTTCATTGGTTTTCTTTTGATGTTACTACACAGGTCGTCATTGCCTATTCAAGTGCAAGCACTACTGCGAAAAACAAAAAGACCACCACAAGGGAATGCATGATAGCGAAAAAGAACACCACAAGGACATGCGATGCATGAAAGAATGCTTTACTTTCTGCAAAAAAAGTGAATGAAGGATTAAGGGGACATCAACGGCAATAATCTCAATTGCCCTTAAAATCGGACGCCAATCTGCTCTAGCTTTCTCAATCATTGCATGATTTCCAATTGTTTTTCGATGTTTTCTCATAGTTGTTGAATCATATTTTATGTTGTAATAAATAGCTTGTAGAAGCCTCTTGGGACGATCGATCTTTTCCATTTACTGTTGTTATGGTTTAAGACGGGATTTGTTTAAGTTATTAAATTTACTTTATTTTTGTGGTTTCTGAAATTTAGTTATTTTTGGATCAATTTTAAAAGTTTATTTATTCATCTTTACGTGGGCAATTGAAAAAGAAAAGAAAAACATGAATGAAAGTCTAAAAAGTGTACCAATGACAAAAATTAGCAAATCAAGACAGTTTTTTTGGCATATTTTTGTATTTTTTCAAGTTTTTAACGACGCTTGTGTAAGCAGAAATCACTAAGTGATTTTCTGCATTCTTTAGATACATGTAGCAATGCTGAGCTAGCAGTCCATTAGTTTAGTTTGGTTAAGTTTCTAGGGAGAATTTTTCATAAGTCCACTATAGCACTTTCTAAACCCATCTAGTCCACTTCTAAGTTTCATAACCCACTAAGTCCACTAATAATTTTAATGACAAAAATAACCCACCTAAGAAATAAGGGTCTTGTTTGGCTAATACGAAAATATATTTTTTACATTTTTTTCGTTTTGTTGCAATTAAGCCGCTGTCGTCACCACCACTGCTGCCGTTGCCACCACCACGGCCGCCGCCGCCGCCACCACCACCATTGCCGCTGCCATCATGCAACATATAACGTTATATGTGTAACAAAAAACGTATTTTTTTATTTTTCTCGATTTTTTTTTATTGAATCCGCTACACTTAACATTTAACATTATATATGTGACAAATTTCTCTTTTTATTTTTTCCTATTTTTTTTGTATTGATTTTTTAACGTTATATGAGTGATAAAAATTTCCTAATATATAACATTATATGTGTGGCAAAAAATTTCTAACATGCAACATTTTTTTTTTGGTTTTTCTTATTTTTAGTTTTTAACATATATGTCTCAGTAGAGAAGATCATCTATAACCAAACCACATCGCTAACTGAATTTTAAATCACATATTTTCACATATAAGTAAGTGATTGACAGCGGAGTATATACCGTTATATATGACAGAAGCTCATATATAACGTTACACAGTACAAAAGATCATATATAATGTTATATGTTCTCTTTATTAAATAACATAGAATATTTCTAATATAGAATGTTATATATAACAATATAACGTTATATATTATTATTTCTCTCTTTATTAAGAATGTTTTAAAAAAATGACATTAAATAATAATAAAAATACACAAAAATATGTTTTTTGTATGACACGAAAAACACACATATAATCATATATATTTTTTCAAAAAATACAACCTGTTCCAACCTTATATGTCTAGCATTAGAAAAAATACACATATAACCTTATATATTTATTTTAAAAACTCCAAAATATCAAAAGCAAGTCGGAGAGGCTACTGCGCGGACCAAATCAATAACTGATTGATAAAAAGCACAAATATAACCTTATATATTTATTCAAAAAACTTTAGATCTCCAATCAATAAATGATTGATGAAAAGTACAAATATAACCTTATATATTTATTCAAAAAACTTCAGATCTCTTCTCTTCTCCCCTGCACTGGCAGCCATCTCCGGGCATCCACTACCGGTAGCCGTCGCCGCAGCTACCCTTGATCTCTCTCCATCCCCTCTCAATTGCGTGTGCCCGATCTCTAGTACATATAGAAAGCCAAATCTTGATTCTAATCTCCAAACAGATTGAAATCCCAAAGAACTCGAAATCGAAGGAACTCTCTAGATCGGTTTTGAAGCCTGCGAATTCAAAGCAACGAAATGAGTAAAATCACAAATGGGGAAGACAATCCAGTGGGACTCTCAAATAGATCTGAATGATGATGCATTTATTCGTCAGTCAAACATTTAATTGTAAAACATAGAAGAATACCGTGCATAATATATGATTTAGGGATGAATCTGTGAAAGACAGCCTTAAACTTCAAAGTGGTGTCTTCCAGAATTCAATCTTGCATTAATTACGTAATGGAGACATGGATAATCCATTGTAAAATTGTAGTGATTCTCGCAAGCACACTCGGACCAAATGAATTGAAGAGAGAGAGAGAGAGAGGGGGTGGCTGTGCTCCAGAATTTTTTGATCTAGGGTTTCTCTTTATATGATAGCTTATATAGGAGGACATTTTTGTCTTGACATAAATTTTTTTTAAAAAAAAAGTGGACTTAAGGCCTTACTAAACTATATTAGTGGACTAGAGGGATTACAAATATTAGAAGTGGACTAACTGGGTTACAAGTTCTCTATAGTGGACTCTAGACTAATTTTTTAAAGTTTCTATGGTTAGTTTAGTTTGTTAGTTAAGAGCTAACTAATCAGAGATAAGTGGGAGTATATAAGCTCCAGTGTACTCTGTCTTCATTGAAAAGAGACGAATGTCGTGAATAGAAAAACCATAAACATCAGTTCTTGATCTGATTTGTATTCTTGAATGAGAGTTGTGTTGAATCTTGTGTATTTTTACATGGTATTAGAGCGGGACCCGTTCCACTCCATATTTTATAAAATTCACAATCCACACCACGCGATGACAGACCAGCGAAAAGTTTGCACGATGATAGGACCCAAAAAGTGGCCACACGTGACATGCCTCAAATGCAACTGCACGTGAGGAGGGATGTTGAAGAAATGAATCCCACATTGCTTGGGAGTAGAATGGGTGATTACTTAATAACATATAAGACTTCTCCACTCATTGCTAATTAGTTTTGAGAAGGATATAAAGTTTCTATAGCTTGGTCACATGTTTCTATTTTTTGCGTAAATTAAATCATAGTTCTAAAACCAGCCTCCACTTAAGTTTACATCCATGAAATCATCTCTTAATTTTTTTTTAGGTAATTAAACCATCTATTGAGTACAATTACTAAAAACCAGAGGGCAAGCCCTTACAATCAGTCCAAAGCAGGCAAGAGATGATGGAACCAAACACATCGACACCAAGGAACAACAGGAAGCACAACCCGCAAAGCCTTGCATGCCATGACTGACTTTATCAATATTTTTTTTTACTATTTTTTCATTCTAAATGAAAATTTGGTACATTGGATCACCCACTTTCAGTCATTCTATTGAGTTGATTTTCTATAGGACCATTCGAAGAAATATTTTCAAATTAATGAACGTGTCAAATCATTTATGTGGTAACACAGAATTGGATCCCTCGTGTCAATTTGTGCACCATTGACGCACACCTTGTCGGTTCCCATAGAAGGGTTTTGCGAATCACGGTTTTGTTGAGGCGTATGGTTTTGCACGTCTGCGGATTGTGGATCTAATTTTTCCCTGGAACAATTTCTCAAAGTATACTAACGGGAATATACTCACCATCAAGTGCACTCTAAGTCCACATGCGAAATTTGAAAATTCTAAAATCAGTTCAATGGACTGACAATAACAAGTGTGAGAATATTTATTAAAAGGTGTAAAAAGTATACAAGAATATGTGTTTTTTTTTAATTTTCTTGTGCGCTTTTGGGCTGATAATAGAGAGACCAATTTATGAATGAGGTTAACCATTTCCACACCGACACGTATATATGTGTATATGGCAGGTACACATATATAAATGTATATATGGTATTCAAATCAAATTAACTACCAGGGATGGAGTTAGGAAGGGGCCAGTAGGGGCGGTCGCCCCTGCAAAAAGAAAAAAAAAGCTTTACCTATTATATGTAAAATAAAAAATTTCTATGGAAGTATAGAGGCTCGCCCCCTCTAGTATTTTGGGGGAAAAAAATCAAATGATAGTAAGTAGTTAGTAACCTTTGAAATGTAAGGATACCAACGTTAATTTTGTAAACGCTACGGGTTAAATAAAACAAAACATAGTGAGGGTTAACATAGTGATTCGTGAGTACTCAAATATTTAACTCCCGGTTTTTACCCACAAAAATCCCTAATCGTTAAGAGGCCAGGTTTCATTCGTTTTCTTCTCTCTGCCTAAAAAATCTCCATGGCACACCAAACCTCTCTCCCTCTTTCTTGGCACAAGAATCTCACATCGTCAAAATTTTGAAGACAGTTTCGAGAAAATAAGAACATAGGAGAAGAGATTTTGAGAACTTTAAGTAATCTTGGTGAAATCTAAATTGTAACTATGAAATGAGTGAATACTTGACTCCGCAACACGATGGGGGATGAACTTTAGCAAGTTTCTAAATCACTTGCATGGAGAGGGATAATGCGAAAATGTTTCATGCCAATTCTATCATCGATATTTTTAATGATATGAAAGAGCGGAATGCAATTGACGATGCCTCATTTTACTAGATAAGTTGAGGTAAGTATACTTTTGCAATATCTATCAACTTCCGTGGTGGCACTGTTGATAACGATCATTATTTTGTTGTCAGTAGTAATCTTAGCTTTACCACTTTGAATTTTTGTGTTCCATTTCTTGGGAGGGGGGAAACATGCTGATAGAACTTTCCAGGAAGTAGCTTCTTACGTAGGCAATGTATAATCAATTTCTTTTATATGCATGCCGCTTTGTTTTTTTTAATGTTGTTTGATTTTCTATCTTGAAGGTATGGTGCAAAGGTTGTCACCGCAGCAGGCATCCAGCATAAGCACAACACGTTTAAGGGTGCCACGCCACGACACATGCACAGCATGAGCACGAAAAAAGAACGGGCACGACACAACATGATTAAAAATTTAAACATTTAAAATAATTAATCACAAAGTAGATGTAAGCTACGTGTACACTATTTGTCCTATAATTGATGTGTCACAATGTTGATGATTACAAATAAAAAAGTATTACATTCATTTTTAAATTTGCAATTGATAGTTGTGTAGGAGCTAACTTAGTTAAAATGTACTCAAACTATAGTGATGCAACTCTTACCTATTTACATTCATTGTATTACGAAATTGCAATTTTCCATAATATTTTTGTATTTTTTCAGTTTAATTATTTTATTTTAGTATTTTTATGCAGAATTGGTCGCATATTTTATTTTAAATTCTTTTGGGAGCATAATTTATGAAAAGTATAATTAAGTATGGGGTAGTCATGTTGCTATTTTTTTACATTTTTGAGTTTTAATGTAATCACGTTGTTATGCGCGTTTCTTTTTTTTTTTTTTTTGTCTCCCATACATGGTTGCCCCTGTGCAATGAAATTTTTGACTCCTTTCCTAGATACAGTACTACTAGCTAGTAGCACCACATTCGAGATCAGAGATGCATGCTTGCTTTCTTGAAAAAATCTTTGGGTCTTCTTTTTTCATGTATGACTTTACCACATAACATTATGAGTTGGAAAAACAAAAACAACATAGCCAGACCTATGCATCTAGAATTGAGATAAGAATTGCCCTCGTAACCATTTTCGCAAGTGCAAAGATATCCTCCAGAGCCACTGTCTGTATTATCAGTACACAAACTATTATTCGGCAAGCACAAATATGCACTTGAGTTTTGGGCTTCAACACAACTCTAGCTTCCAATCGCAAAATCAAGTACTATGGGTACTCGGTTCACGAAATTGGGGTCCGAAATATTTGATAGATCATTGTGGAAATGAAAGTTATCCTGCTGTCGCATAAACGCATGGCCACATTTGTTGTATAACCAAACCTGTAACAACCATAAGAACAAGATAGAAGAGAATGACTTTTCAGGTGGTTATGATCTTAAGAACAAGACCGGAAAAAGGAGAAAACGGTGCAACTTCTCTTCGAAGGGATGGAACGTCCAATTTTACCCAATTTTGGGCCGGCAACAATCGGTTTAAAAAAGGCACAGCCCGACACAACACGATAAAGTAAAATGGCCCAGCAAGGGACACTTAAAGCACGGCACGGCACGCCATGGCACGATGAAGTAAATGGACACGGCACGACACGAAGCATGTTTGGCACGGAAGTTGCACAGCACGGCACGGCACGACAGACACCTTTGACACCCCTACCTTTAGCCCCTTTGGAACATCGGTTTGGCAACAACCAATGTCGATAAAATTTTCACCAAATTCATTAATCATTTCTGCAGTACTATTCGAGCACATGGACCCACATGAAGTAGTGAGGGTCCCAGCTTGGCAATACCCCCAGAATTCGGCAGAGTCATCGTAGCCGACGACTGTGAGCTTATTCACCGTGTCCGAAAATGTGTAAGGCCTGGCAGACGGCAACGCGGTCGAGGCCGCATAGACAATATTGGTTGTGACCCCGGCCTGGTCATAGCACCTAGAAATGACAACGTTTCGGATCCAGACCTGGGTTGGTGAGATGGAGAGGACCTCGAGGCCGGCCAAGAAGGGTTTCAAAGCATTGCAGATGATTTCGAAGTATGATTCGAAGGAGCAGGCGCGTGGCCCCTATGTTGAACGGGTAAGGGACGCTTAGGTTTCCGCATTTAGCTTGGTAGCTAGGCTGCTTGGTGACGAAGAAGCTGTTGTAGGTTGCGTTGGCGATGTTGGCGACTCGTCTCCGCAGCAGACATCCTAGATAGGCACGACACGTTTAAAAGTGCCACGCCACGATACATGCACAGCATGAGCACGAAAAAAGCACAGGTACGACACAACATGATTAAAAATTTAAAACATAAAATAATTAATCACAAAAGTATATGTAAGCTATGTGTACACTGTTTGTCCTATAATTGATGTGTCACATTGTTGATGATTACAAATAAAAAAGTATTACATTCATTTTTAAATTTGCAATTAATTGTTGATTGATAGTTAAGTAGGAGCTAACTTAATTAAAATGTACTCAGGCTATAGTGATGCAACTCTTACCAATTTACATTCATTGTATTATGAAATTGCAATTTTCCATAATGTTTTATATTTTTTCAGTTTAATTGTTTTATTTTAGTATTTTTATGCAGAATTGGTCGCATATTTTATTTAAATTCTTTTGGGAGCATAATTTATGAAAAACATAATTAAGTATGGAGTAGTCATGTTGCTATTTTTTACATTTTGAGTTTTAATGTATTCTCGTTGTTAAGCACGTTTCTTTCTCTCTTTTTTGTCTCGCATACATGGTCGCCACTGTTTAGTGAAATTCCTAGCTCCGTCCCTGTTAACTACATTAATTGATTGCGGACTCAAATTGAAGAATATATACAAGCAATGATATTTCTCGTTCGACCACGTGAACATCTAATATCACTTAATTAGACAATATTTTATTGATTTCAACCTAAAATTAAGCACTTTTGAGGTACTATCACTTTGTTTGGTTGAGGTTTTAGAAAATTGTTTTTGAGAGTTGAGTGATAATGAGTGGAAAGAGATAGAGAGAGAAATTTATTGAAAACTGTGCCGAAAGTAAAAGTTACTCTCAAAATGATGAACCAAGCTCAGTGTATATATTTCTAACCTTACGCCATAAGCACATTGGAAATGCTGAGAACATGCCTGTCGATCCTCTCCAGACACTCATATCTCACAAACAGTGGACTTCACACATCTACGAGCTTCACTACTTGTGAGAGAGGTGTGTCTACGAAGTGGCCAAGAGACGTCTTTGTAGCATGATTGTAAACACATATATTTCAACACATTCTACAAAAGTTAGGCCTGAATCCCAAAAGAATAATTTTGATTCCCGATTCTATTCACTTTGACAAATTATGCCTGACTTATTTTAGTGTTGTTTTGGTTAGTTTTTTGGGTTTTCATGCTTGTGGGGTAGGCTTGCCCTGCCTTGAAGTCAAAGCCTTTCCGTTGGAACGGGAGGCGGCTCTTGCTACAGGGTGGCAAACGAATCGAGCGGCTCGTGACTCAGCTCGCTAATGGCTCGTTCGAACTCGGTTCATCAAGCAAACGAACGAGCTCAAGCCATCATTCTCAGCTCGTTTCATAAACGAGCTGAGCTTGAGCCACTTGATGCTCGGCTCGTTGAGCACGCGAGCTGCCATATACTGTACATACATATACCAAACGAGCCATTCGAGCCGAGCTCGAGTTTACACACACACACACACACACACATATATATATATATATATATACCAATACCCATACATGTACTGAACAAGCCATTCGAGCCGAGCCGAGCTGAGCTCGAGCTTTTGAATATATGTTCGAGCCCACATATTTCAGCTCGATTCAAGCTCGAGCTGAGGAAAACTAAGACGAGCCGAGCTCGAGTAAGGCAAAACTCGGCTCGACTCGGCTCGTTTGTAGCCCTACTTGCTACTTGTACTACTTCAACGCCCTCAAAGGCAAAAGGAAATGGATGCCCTAGGTGCAAACAAGTTGAGCCGACAAATGAGCTTAATTAACATTCAAGCTTAATCATGGTCCATTTAGTCGGTTTATTTACTAAATAAATTTTTATAAATGAGTCGAGTTTTAAAGTATTGAGCTCGATTTGTTTACTATATGAGTCTAAAACTTAAAAATCGAGCATGCTCGATTACCAAACGAGTCGAATCGAGTCGAGCCGAGTCTCGAGTCGCGGTTAGTTTGCAGCCCTAACTGTTTCTAAAAGAGAGTGGAATCCATCTCATATGTGGTCTATTTGCCGACTCAAATGAGAACATTAGACATGTCATAGACGATGTTCACCTACATAACCTTTCATAAGTTTTTCGAAACACATTTATCGTAAGAAAAATGAATTTTGATCTAGTTTGTTAATATTTTATTTCTCAAAATAAATGTGTTTGAGAACATATCAAACAATATCCAATCAAAATGATTTTTAACTTGACGAATATTCTCGATAAGATCTAAAGAGTGAAAATAAAAGCTGAAATGGTCCTGATAAAACCGTCCCGTCCTTTTTAGTAAATGGAGAGGATCTGATCGCAATGGAAAATAGCATTAGGAGAAAAAACAATCCTATATTCGACATATATATATTGACTACCCTATGATTAAGCAATGAACATTTTAATGTATTCGTATTGAAAGTCAAAATGATAATTTATCCAGTAAAGCCCCTTCATTCTTCCAAATACGTACCCTATGATATTGGGGTCAATGTCTGACTCATTAATTGAAAAGGTGTTTCCCTAATGTCTCTGAAATATGAGGCCTCAGTTATTGGATTTGTGACTGACTAGTTCAGCCTTCCGACAAAAAATATATATTTTCGATCGACTTTGGGCATTGATTAGGGTATAGGGCATGTGAACTCTCATCTAAAACATTTTTCAGCCACTGGAGAGTATTTTCGGTCATTGGTATTTATTTTTTCCGTACAGAAAAAATGGGGCCTAGCTAGTTTAGCTTCTATAGTGACTGTGTCAATTTTAAGTAGGACTATGTTGGATTGTTTCTCTATTAATTTCTTGGAGTAAGACTATCTTGGAGAAATGCTCCATGAAGCTGTAGTTCGAATCCTACGGAGGCCAAGTATTTCAAACCTTGAAGTCACTGAAGGGTTTGTTTGGTCATGAACTTTAGGGCTTTGGGATTATACGAGATTCGCGCAATCTAGTTATAAAAAAAACGTCCACCAATAGTTGATTACGCTCGCACCTGTAGTAATGAAATGTGATTTACTTGTTCGTTATCGGCTCCAACTGAGCTTAGGGTGAAATCTTCTTTTTGGAAAGTCAAAGCAAAGAAACATACAATAAAAGCATTTCAAACCCTATTATTTTGTTAACATTTTAAATTTTTTTCAGACAGAAAGGCGCATTTGCCAAACAAAGATACAACTAGACAGGAAAACCCGGTGTGGCGATAAACCCAAGCAAACATTCCTCTGCACAAAGCAGGGGAAGATTAATCTAGCAATTCAACACCCCTAATTGGCCGGGTTCTACCTTCTGTTTTCCACTTTAATTTTATTTCTTTCTAGGCTTTTGTGAATCGTGTATCTATATATATATACCTCTCTTTACATCTTCCTCATTCATCACTTGAAACAGTTCTCTCACTCATCTTTGGTTCTTTCTTTCTATCTATCCCTGCTACCACAAATGGCAATGAAAGCTGTGCTTCTTCTACTTGTAGTTTGCTCATGGGTATGTCTTGTATTATCAATTTAATTATCATACATATATACAGGCACTTTGAAAGATAATCTAAACTGATCACTAGTTTCTATCTTTTTTATTTACTAGTATTTGTTATTGGCTCTATATATGGACCGACTTAGTATTTCCCTCGCCATCTTCATTTGCTTTTTCTTTATTCTCCCTTAAAATTTTCTTTGACAAAACTTTGAAATATATTGAATTGTGTTTTCCCGACTTTTTTCTTTTAATTCAGATTCTATGATTTCGAAACAGGGAAGCCAAAATCATATGACACATTATGTTTTGTTTGGATGTTTCATTTTAATTATCCTGGATTTGCATTAAAGGTAACCAATGAAATTTGGTTTTGCAGGTTTCGTCCTTCGTTATGGCATATGACCAAGAGGTAATCTCAAAAAAATAGATAGGATTTCGTTACAATCGTTTCGTTTTTATGGACAGAATTTAGTAGCAATATACCTTGGTGCCTAAGGTGTTTTAAGTTTCTGAAATAAAAGTCTTGCAATAGACTAATCCAATTATGATAATTAATAAATTGGTTGTTTTGTTTGTAGCATGGCTATGCCTCAGCGAACGCTCCGGGCCATGAATTTTATAAATACCGTCGCCATTCTCATGCTCCTATGCATCCACCTAAGGCTCATGATCATTATCATCATGATGAACATTACAAACATCATCCTCATGCTCCAATGCATGCACCAGAGGCTCATCATCATCATCATGATGAACATTACAAACATCATCCTCATACTCCAATGTATGCACCAGAGGCTTATGACCATCATCATCATGATGAAGGACATCACCGCCGTGAAGAACATGATCATCATCATGATAAACATTACAAACATCATTCTCCTGCTCCGATGCATCCACCAGAGGCTGATGATCATCATCGTTTTTATGACCACCCTTAAAATCAGACGCCGATCTGCTCTAGCTTTCTCAATCATTGCGTGATTTCTGGTTATTCTTTTATATTGGTTTTCTCATTGTTGTTGAATCATATTTATGTTGTAATAAATGGCTTGTGGAAGCCTGTTGTGACGATCTTTTCCATTTACTCTTGTTATGGGTTTAAGATGGGATTTGTTTAAGTTATTAAATTTACTTTATTTTTGATGTTCCTGAAATTTTGTTAGTTTTGGAATTAATTTTTAAAGACTATTTATTCATCTTTGAAAAAGGAAAAAAAAAACATGAACGAAAGTCTGAAAAGTCTACCAATGACGAAAATTAGCAAATCATATATCTATAGTTTTTTTTTGCTTATTATTGTCTTTTTCAAGTTTTTTACGAGGCTTAGTCACATGTTCGATAACTGTTTGAGGAACCCTCCAAACACTAACCAAACACCTATTTGAATCAGATTTCTTAACTCTTTTCCAAGAGCAGATTCAAGCGCGTACGTACTTTCTTTTCAATTTGAATGAGCAAAGAAGAAGAAAGAATAGCCTCGGACCGAAAAGCCTGAGTTTTCCTTTTCTTTCACGGACTGTAAATGCAGGCAGCAAGCTAGCTAGAGACAGTTTAAACACAACATGGGTACACGGATTGTCAGCTCCATGGGCACAGACCCATTATAGTATTTCCTTATCCAGGGGCAGAGGTAACCGATTCACCCCGGCCATTCTTCTGAAGAAACTGAGACCAAACAAAGCTAGAGAATAAGGGCAAACAAAGAAAATGTGATTGTGGGACTCTACCTCATCACCATGACATATATAGTACACACTACACAGAGAGGCTCAACAGACATCCCGCATTTCAAAAGCCCGTCCTTTGTATATTTATTTGTCTCTCTCTCTCTCTCTCTCTCTCTCTCTCTCTCGTGGTTGTGTATGGCGTGCAGCCCAAGAATCCCCCATGGCAGCCACTTATCATGATAACTTTCTGATAACTTTCGATCTCTCCGTGTATAAGTGGGCTAGTACGTATGGTCTTATGCGTGGACTTTCTTTGAATGATAGTAAATGTTCCATAATTACTTTCACGATAAATTCATCGTAGTTTTTATGAATATTGTCCATAATATAAATTCTCATTTGCCTGGTGACAATCTTTTGCTGCATAAAGTGTCATCACGTTGGATGTTCTGAAGGATTTTAACCTATAACCAATTGGCTATAAGCGATGTGGAATAATATTTAACAGTCCCTCTCATGTGCAGCCTGGTAGCACATGAAGGTATGGATTGACAAGTTGAGTAAATTGACTTGGGCAGAGACTCAACCATTTAATGCGAGAGTCCTAACTCAATCTAATACCACGTTAGATTTTTTGGAGGGTTCTAATCTAAAACCAATTGATTACAAGTGGAGTTCCCCCAAGATTACATTAACTAAGCTTAATTGGGTTATCAGTTTGGCTCTATAGAGAAATGTTCTAGATCTGCTACAAATAAAGTTGTTGTTTCCAGGAGTAATTGATACTAGCGCAATTATGTCGTGGGACTGGATGATGGGGAGGGATCTTCTTTATTAATGCTAAGGATTGTAATGCTTCTCAAGTTTTGGAGAGTTCGCAAATGCAGATTGATCAAAGAAAGCCGAGTCTGTATCAGAGATTGGGCAATGGGAGGCGTAGATACTGATGAACTCAGCCTTGATGATGATGTCAAGATATTGCTCTTGCTTCTGTTGTTAGGCCATCCTTGTATGCTACTGCTAATGATCATGCAGGCTTAGGCCATCCTCTTAGCTAGCTGCTGCTATTACTTATGCTTTTGTATCTCAGGGTTGAATCTGGCTGTTTCTAGGATTGTAAGTTAATTTTTGTGTTTTGGACAAGAATGTTTTTGCTCCTCTTTAGGTTTTAGGTTGATATCTCGCTATCCTTCTTCCTTTGAGATTATAAGAGGCTTCTGAATGTCCTTGACATATGTGCCAACATAATCCTCCACTCCTCCGCTCTCATAGTCTTTTTAATCATTCTAGCTACTTGACTCATTTACATTGGTTAATAAATTTTTTTGCTGATAAAAAAGAAGAAAGTATTTGAAGTTACCAAGCAAAAGAGATGTTTTAATAAGGGTGGTGATTTGAGTGTTGAAGGTCATATGAGGTGAGTATTAGGAGTATTACATGTACGTGGTCATGGCTATTAATTAGGAATGCATGAACTGCAAACATCGAATTTATTGAACGCACTTATTTTGGCATTACAATCAAGGATCTTTCTTGTTCGACCACGTGAACATCTATTATCACAAAAGAATAATTCCGATTCCCGATTCGATTCAATCACTTTGACAACTATATCCTGGTAGGTAGGTTTCGACTTCTTTTAATGTTGTACGTTTTGGTTAGTACTTAGTTTTCCGGGATTTCATGCTTGCGGGGCAGGCTTGCCCTGCCTTGGTGTGACTGCGTGTTTTTCTAAACTCTCAACAAATTAAGACTACACCTTGTTGTCTACTATTTTAATTTAGTTTTCAATGATTTTGTTGTATGGAATTGCGCGGTAGTCAAGTTTTTTTTATTTGTTTCTGTTTTCGAGATGTGGCATATGCACGCAGTGATGCGATCGATGAGAGAGCACAGTTTGAGGTGTTATTGGAGGATAACTTATCTTAACAAGAATCCCCAACTAAAACTCATTCTTGTCAGATTAGTAATAGTTTTAAGATAATATGATATGAGAGGGTAACTATACAAGAAAGAAATACTTTTCAGATCAGTAATAGTTTATGATCGATGACATCAGATGGAAACTATATATGCAAGAAGGGGAAGAAGAAAGTTATCCCCATATAAATTCCCGCGAATTCAGAGGTGTCCAAAACATGCACAACTAATTAAGAGCAACCACACCGATTGCTATTTTTGAGAAAATTTGTTGTCATTTCTAAAAAATAGACAAAGAAATGGCAACTACCAATCCACACCCACAAACTCAAAACTTTCTCAAATATGGCTAATGGCATTTTATTTGCCAAATTTGATAAAAGATATGTTAAAGTTGCCATTTTTTATTTTGAGAGAGAGAGAGAGATCTAGAGAGAGAGAGAGATGAGAATGACAAAATAGCATACAAGGATGTAGCACCTTTAACATATTTTTGGCCAACGACACTCTTCGTTGGCCAAAAATGAAAAATTGCAAGGTTTAAAAGGGCAAACACATGTGTGGATGCTCTAAAACTCTTCTTTTCAGATTATTACTCAAATTGTTTAAGATAATATAAGAGGGAAACTATACAAGAAGGGAAGAAGAATTCAACTAGTGGCTAATTATTGGAAAATTTAGAATATAATATACTCTCTCCGTCCCAAATTCTTTGTTCGGTCCCCAAAACGGAGTGTTAAAAATAATGCAATTTTTTCAAGAAAAAATTCAAACTTTTCACAAATTAAAAATACTCATTGATATCTAGTAAGTTGTTGAAAAACTTTTGATTTTTTCTTGCAAAAATTGTATTATTTTTAACACTCCGTTTTGCGGATTGGACAAAGAATTTCGAACAGAGGGAATATAATTCTGTGTGAATGTGAATTGATTGAATTTAGAATCATAATTCAATGACACATGTTCACTTGTGGGCAGACGCGTTTTTTATGAACACAGGATACTTCTTCCCTGATAACTATATATTCAGAAAATCACCAATTGTTCCATATAAATATGAATATAGTGTCCTTAATTCTTTTTTATAAGAGATTGGAAGAATCCCAAGAGCACTGTTTGAGGTGTTATTAGAGGATGACTTATCTTTACTGCAGTCCCCAACTAAAACTCTTCTTTTTAAGACTTTGTAATAGTTTGAGATGACACCGGAGGCCGGGAGACTATACAAGAAGGCAAGAAGAATCCAAATAGTGGCAGATGAAAAGGATTAAACATAATTAATGATCTATAGGGGAAACTGTCGGTTAGCGTACGTAGCGTATAATCTAATCGAACTTCAAATTTTATGCTGGCCTGAACGTCCAGTTATAAAAAATATATACTCTGTAAGTTTTATGCTTGTTTGGCCCCCCTGGCAGAATGCTACACTACATGCATCAATATCAACTTACTACTACTTTTTTAATTATAAGCTGGGCCAGCTGGCAGACTTTGGATGGGTGTCAGAATTTGAAGTCAACGCCTTTCTGATGGAACCGGTCGTGGCTCAAAAGGCAAAAGGAAATGGATTCCCTAAGGTGTAGGGATGGCAATTTCGGCCTGACCAACTCAATTCGATCCGTTTCCTGTCCCACATGGGTAGGAGATTCGGAGATTATTTGGGGATTGGATAGGGTATAGGGATAATTTTTTAAAAAAAGTGGAGAATGGATAGGTGGTGGGTATGAGTTAGTACCCGATCCCCGCCCCGCCCCGCCCACTAGCCTACTATAAATAATAATTATATATACGTAAGTTAGGGTTCCCGAGCCCCATCCCACTAGCCTACTATATATATACATAATTTTTACTCTAATTCCTATAGTTGAACTATTTTGTGTTAAATGGCAGTAGGAAACAATTTGGTTATCGTACTCCTCCAATTAACCAATGAACAAATGGTTCATGTCAAAAGTACTACATGAAGCGTTTTTCTAGAGGTTTTCTGTTTCCCAAAACTTGATAAAAGTTGAAATTGACACTGATTATCAATTGTAATGACAGCCTAGATTGTGTTTTTTTTTTTTGGAATTTAGTTTCATGGTTTGTATTTTCTAATGGCAGGTTACTTTTTTTTATAAAAAGTTTTGGAATCTTTGGATCCCCGATTCCCCACGGGAATCCCCGTTCCCCGTTTGGGGCGGGGATGGAGGGTAAAAATAAATCCCCAGTGGGGATTGGGGCGGGGATGGGAAGGGATTTAGGTTTGGGGATCGGGGACGGAGATAGCGGTATTCACCCTCGACCCTCCCCGTTGCCATCCCTACTAAGGTGCGAATAAGTTGGGCAGACATACGAGCTCAAAATTCAAGCTCAAACATGGCTCATTTAGCAGGATCATTTACTAAATAAATCTCTATAAATGTGTTGAGCTTTAGAATATTAAGCTTGATTCATTTAGTACGCAAGTCTAAAACTCGAGGTCGAGCACGCTCAATTACAAAACGAACCAAGCCGAGAGCTGCTCGAGCCTCGGTTTGTTTGCCACCTTAACTGTTTCTAAAAAGGAGTTGAATCCATCTCATATGTGGGTTATTTACGGACTCAAATGCAAATATTGGAATATGTTTGTTTTTAGACCTTGTTGAGAACATTAGACATGCCACAAACCATGTTTATCTGATAACCTTTGATAAGTTTTCGGATCACATTTATCGCAAGATTGATGAGCTTTGATGGCCAGTTTTGTAATATTGTATTTCTCAAATTAAATGTGTTTCGAGAATATATCAAATGATATTCAATTATTATGATTTTTAACTCGACAAATGTTCTCGATACGATCTAAAGTGTGAATGGTGAAATGGGCCTGATAAAAACCTCCCGTCCTTTTTAACGAAATGGAGAGGATCTGATTCGAACGTAAAATAGCATTAACAGGAGAAAAATAATCCAATGCTACTGTTTTTTTTATGCGGTAATGTCTTGGTATTGAAAGTCAAAATGATAAATTATTCTGTAAAGCCACTTCATTCTTCCAAATACCCATATTAACTTCTACGTACATTATACATAGTTCACACAATCTGACCCGAACATTCGGTTATAATAAAAATGTCCACCAATAATAATGAAATGTGATATAGTTGTTCGAACTTAGTTCGTTATCGGATCTACCTGAGCTTAGGGTGAAATTTTCTTTTTAAAAGTCAAAGCAAAGAAACATAGAATAAAGCATCTCAAACCCTCTTTTTTTTGTTAACATTTCAAATTATATTTTTCCCCCCTCGTCCCTGAACGGAAACGTACAGAAAGGTCCATGTGCCAAACATATAAGTAGAATTCTAGACAGGAAAACCCGGTGTGGCGATAAACCCAAGCAAACATCCCACTGCTAGCTAGCTCTAAGCTGGGGAGGTAAATCTGGCAACTACTCAACACCCCTAAATGGGTTCTACCTTCTGTTTTCCTCTTTCATTTTGATTCTTTCTAGGCCTTTGGGAATAGTGTATCTATATATACCTCTCCTTACATCTACTAGCTACCTCATTCATCGCTTGAAACAGTTCTCTCACTCATCTTTGGTTCTTCTTTCCCTCCTAATTCAACAGTCAACCACCACCAATGGCAATGAAAGCTATGCTTCTTCTACTTGTAGTTTCCTCCTGGGTATGTCTTGTATTTTCAATTTATCATACGTATAGGCAAATTTTGAAAGATATACACTAAACTGACGTCTAGCGTCTATGTTTTTTATTTACTATTTATTCGGTATGGGCTCTGTGGACCGACTTATTTCCCTGGCCATCTTTGTTTGCTTTTTCTTTATTCTGCTTTAAAATTTTCTTTGACAAAACTTTGAAATATGTTGAATTGTGTTTTCCTGACTTTTTTCTTCGATCGGATTCGATGATTTCGAAACAAGGGAGCCAAAATCATATGACCCATTATGTTTTATTTGGATGTTTCATTTTATCATGGATTTGCATTGAAGGTAACCAACGAAATTTGCTTCTGCAGGTTTCATCCTTCGTTATGGCATACGACCAAGAGGTAATCTCAAAAAAAATACAGACGATTTTGTTAGAATTGTTTCAATTGGTTTTTATGGACAGAATTTACTAGCATTGTCATGGTGCCGCAGGTGTTTTAAGTTTCTGAAATAAATGTCTGGCAAGAGATTAATCGAATTATGATCATTAATAATCTGGTGTTTTTTGGTTGTAGCATGGCTATCCCCAAGCGAAGGCTCCCGGCCATGAATATAATAAATATCATGATCATCGTTATTATGCTCCGATGCATTCACCTGAGGCTTATGATCACCATCATCGTGATGAACATTACAAACACTATCCTCATGCTCCGATGTATGCACCAGAGGCTTATGACCATCATCATGATCATGATGAACATGACAAACATCATCCCCATGCTCCGATGCATGCACCAGAGGCTTATGACCATCATCATGATCATGATGAACATGACAAACATCATCCCCATGCTCCGATGCATGCACCAGAGGCTCTTGATCATCATTATGATCATGATGAACATTACGATCATGATGAACATTACGAACATTATTCTTATGCTCCGATGCATGCACCAAAGGCTTATGATCATCATCACGATGATGAAGAATATCACCACCATGATGAACATGATCATCATCATGATGAAAATGATCATCATCATGATGAACATTACAAACATCATGACGAAGATTACAAACATCATTCTCATGCTCCGATGCATCCGCCACAAGCTCATGATTATTACGGTCACCGTCATCGTGTTTATGCTCCAGGAATCGCCCCTATGCATTCCAAATTCAAGCTTGGAGCGCCAAGTCCGTACATGGCTCAGATGCACGGTAAAATCTCACTATTCCCCTTTGTTTACTAGAAAAGGCATATAATATAATTTTGTTATTCAACACACTTGGCCACTTCTAACTAACTAAAAGGCTTGCAGTCCAATGGTAAAAAAAAACCACTTCCGATTTGAAAAAAAAAAAAAAAAACCAGTTGACCATATGGTAGCCTCATTGGATCATGTTTCGGATGATGTCGACGAAGCGAATATATTAATGTTGTTACTTTATATTCTTGAACATTTAAGATTACAGAATTTTCTCTAAAGAAATGGGTGTGTACTGTCACTTGACTCGATCCAATGGCTTTATGATTTAATAAAATTTGTACGAATTTTGTATACGTGATGCAGAACTTTAAATTGAACCCACTAAAATACTAAAGCTATCCCAAAGTCACGGCCCTTAACCCCAAATTGCCCCCAATGAGGGTATATATCATGCTTTTATAATCAATAAAAAAGTTATCGGACCAGTTGTAACTTAAATTTCGCACAACAAAAATACATGCTTAACATTAATCAGTATTCTCAATTCGATTTTTCTTTTGATGATCAAGTGGGGAAAAAAATTCGAACTCTATATGATTTTGGGTTTTAAACCTTACTAGGTTGAAATTATGAAGAAACTTTCCTAGAGAAATATTATAGATTGGATGTTGCAATATTCTAATAGTTAACCATATATATCACATGGAAAATTTATTGATATGACAATTAACTCACATTATTTCAATGTAATACACAGTTTGCCTATTCAAGTGTAAGCACTACTGCGAGAAAGACGTCCATGACAAGTACCAGGGCAAATATGATAACAAATACCAGGGCAAATACGATGACAAAGACCAGAACAAGTACGATGACAACGACCAGAACAACAAGTACAACGACAAAGACCATGACAAATACCATCACAAAAATTGGCGATGCATCAAGGCATGCACTGCTTGCTGTGACAAGAGCAAATGTGTGCCTGAAGGTGAAAAGAAATGCTTGAAGTGGGATAATGTGTACATCATGGGCAGAAAGGTCTACTGCCCTTAAAATCTGACGTCTGTGCTCTAGCTTTCGCTACGGTGTGATTTCATGTTTTTTCGGAGGGGACGAGTATGCTGTGATCTCATGTGATTTTTGAATTTTTTTTTTCTCGGAGTTCGTTTTATCATGTTACATTAATAAATGGCTTATATATAGATGCCTGTTTGTGACTACATCTTCTTTTCTATTGTTGTTATGGGTTGTAAACTAGGTTGGCTTAATTTATTTAATTCAGATTTTTTTGGTATTTTCCAAATTCTTGTTAGTTTTGTGATAATCCTTTTAGCTTATTTATTCTTCTTGATAAGAGCAATCGAAAAAGTTACAACATACGACCAAAATTTAAAAGCAGTAACTAAAAACAAAAATTAGCCAAAAGAGGAAACTTTTTTTAATTAATATCCGGAGCACAACATTTTAGAATCAGAACTAAACATTACTGTAATTTTAGTAGCGAAAGTAGAAATTATGGGAAAGCCCCTGCATGTGTCAATGCCTTTCTTAGCTTGGCTAGTACATCTTCATGAAAACATTCATTGATTTATCACATACACATCAAACATAAATTTCAAAACATAAATTAAATGTATCTCACTGTGTACAGTTTTTCTGTAGGCCTGTACGATGGGCTTAAAAGTAGGAGGGGCCTAAAGCTGTCGCAACTTGGACTTTAGGGCTAGCAGCGTCTGCTTGGTATAACAAACAAAGCATTACTTATGGCTTGTGGGCTTCGAAATCAGCAGATTAGAGGAAATGAACGTTCCTTTCTTAAAAAAATGGTGGTAGAGATTTGCTTATGAGAAAGATTCTTTGTGGAGCTAGAAGAGTTATCTGTGAGAAGTATCTAGTCTAGACAAGGGATTCTTGGTGGCTATGTGAGGAATCAAATACCAGAGGATCAAATGCAACTGAGGAGTCCAGTAACTTTCAATCCATTTAAGGCCAACGCTGTCATTGGAGTTGGGGATGGGAGGTGAGTTGATTTTTGGATCAATGTGGAGGTATTTGATTTCCCTAGACTGTTCAATGTGGAGGTGGAAAAAGATGAGAAATGGTCTCAGCTAAGACGAGAGAGCCTAGACTATAAGGTGGTTTGGTCATATCTACCATAGACCTGTCGACGCAGTAGTTAGGAGGAGTAGTGATATGGTTACGGTAGATGATAGCACTAAGGAGAGAGGTAGCCTGAAATTGACCTTAGAAGCGGTAGTGTGCGCGCAAGAATCTGGGCTTTTTGAATATTAAGGAACACAATGCCCTATTGCCCTCGACAGAGCTCACTTTGGTACTGTGAATCCTTGCTACATTGTCTTAATATCTACTTGCTGATTCTACGTACATCACACCCTTGTATGATCTCCACATCAATCTTCTCAAGCCTTCCGAAAATGCCTTCCGACATCCAGAAATGATGTTGAAGAGAAAATCTTGGAGAGATAGATTAGTTGATAGAATCCATAGATCTTCGCAGTTCTTAAGATACACAAAACCTTGCACTCCCAAGAGATTTAATCAGAAAATGCAATATGGCAATCGATGCATAAGGGTCTTATTTATACTAGTAGTGCTGTATCTTGATAAATTCGCTGGATCGACTGTATTGATATATATAGCTCTGTTCTTGTTCTGTTTCTTGAACTGTTACCAGGGTTGGCCTGCATATTCTTTTAGGCCTTTCTTTGTTCTTTATTTTGGTTGATTAATTGTCAGCCTTCTTCTAGCGGCTTGATCACAATTGTTGAGTGGGTAGGGCGCCAATATTGTTGAAATGTTGCGCTTTAGCTCGTTGTGAGGCCAATGTTGCTCGTCATTTTAATCTCTTGGTATAATATTTACAGTTGATTAATAAATTCTCTTTTTTCTGTTAAAAAAAAAAAGGCGCTCGAGCAAAGATGAAGTCGCTCAGCCGAAAGATCGAAATTTAGTCCAGTAGTTATTGCCTGATGGTTAGCTCGACATGCGCTCGAACGGATAGGGTCACTTGAGCGATTTCTCCTCTGTCCCATACTTAAACCAACCCACTCGATACATTTTTTTATTTATTTTAAAATACACTCGATACATGTTTTATATCTAAATGATTCATTTTCACATTCCTAGAACACTAGACTCCCAAAAAAGAGAATATAAAATCAATTACAACTCGATAAACATGAATATAAAATGCATGTTTTGTGAATAAAATTGTCAGCCAAAAAGAAGCTTAGACACTAATCAAAAAAATAAGAAAGAAGAAGCATAGACTGTTAGACATTCATTTGTTGATGTCCAATTCCCATTACGTAGTCCAAACTGCGGTGCCAATCTTGTTGGGAAGTCGGTTTTGGTTGTGATGCTGTTTTCCCTCCCCTACTTTAATCTTTATATGTAATCTTATCCGAGATTAATGGAAAAAATAAAATCCTTAGCCAAAAAAAAAAAAAAAAAGGCACTAAATGGAAGATCCATGTTCGGTTACGTATATTGCCGATGTTTTTTAATTGCATTGATAATGAAATATTTCTATGAAGACTCGGAGTTTAAAAATTTGCAGAGCACAACTTCTGTGTTGTTGCAATTTGTTGCTTAAGTATAATGTCCATATATTAGAGTCCGTATATATATATATATATATATATATACACACGCACACGCACGATTCGGGTGGCTGTGTGGGCAATGGTGACTCCGGTGGACGGCGGCTAGGGTGCGGCGTCTTGGGTTTGGACTTTGACCCATTAAGTGTTTTACGGGCTTAATTTGTCTCTTGGGTGCATGTATGGGCTTTTGCCCTTTTGATGTTCCATCAAATTTTTTATTGGACGGTCTAATGTACTTTTGTCGAGTTTTAATAAAATAAATTAATTTTTCCGGTCACTATGTACATATGACACTTGTAATGAAGTTGATAAAATCTATGTATATATGACACTTGTAATTAAAATTTAAGTCTGTTATTGATTACCCGAAAAAAATTTCTGGAGCTTGAAAGTATGTATTGATTATGGAAAATTAATTTTATTCAAGCCAAAGGAGAAAGTTATCCCCCTATTATTCCAGAAAGTCTGTGCCTAGGCGCATATTTTTTGTTTATAAAAAATAGACACACATGTGTCTGATCCCGTTCATTAAACATAAACCTCACAGAATACGAAGAAATTCACGGGTATCGGATGATTCTAACGCGCGCATTTGCGTTATATCGGTGCACATAAACCTGTTTAGGTAACATTGTTTATAAACATGTTATCACTAAATATCCCAGCCCAGCTTCAGGCTACAACTCACATGGGTTGGTCGGGCACAGTTTCTTTCCCGGAGAGGTGAGATGAGGTGTGATTCCCACAAGATTTGGGTCCACGTAATATGTTTTTTATTTTCTAATGACCTTATTGGATTGTTTGACTGGTTTCGAAGTTGGCAAAAGGAAGTTTTGATGGACTTATTAAAAATAAAAAATAAAAAGAAAAGGAAGAAGTGGTTTCTAGGCAATGACTAGCTTAGGCAGTGTAAACAAGATCAGTCCCATCTCAAAGATTTTCCCAGTGAGGTGATACAAGGCTTGATTCCCACAAGATTTGGGATCAATGTCTGAGTCATTTGAAATTTAAAGGAGTTAATTTCCCTAATGTCTCTAAAATATATATGACGCCTCAGTTATTAGATTTGTTACTGACTAGTTCGGCCGTTCGACAAAAAATATTTTCGATGGACTTTGGGCATTGACTTGGGCAGTGCATGTGAACTCTCATCTAAAACATTTTGTAGCTACCGGAGGGTATTTCCGGCCATTAGTATTTATTTTTTCTGTATAGCAAAAATGGGGCCTAGGTTAGGCTTCTATAGTGATTGTGTTTCTCTAGTATGCTTGTTTCTCTATTTCTTTGAGTAAGACCAGATATCTGGAAGAAATTTTCCATGAAGTCGCAATTTGAATCTCACGGATGCTAAGTATTCTAAATTTCGCGGCCACTGGATGGTATGTCCGATAATGAATGACGTTCAAGACTTCGGAATTATACGAGGTTTGCGCAATCTGGCACGGACATCTGGTTATATGGAAAAAAATGTCTACCAATAGTTGATTACACTTGGACCTTGAGTAATTATCAAATGAGATATATTTGTTCGAACTTGTTCGTTATCGATCGGCTCTAACTGAGCTTGGGGTACTGAAACATAAAATAAAGCATCTCCCCTCGTCCCTGAACGAAACAAGAAAGGTGTGCCAAACAAATAAGCACAACTGGACAGAAAAAACCGGTGTGGACCGTGTGGTGATGAAGTCCCAACCAAAAATCCCCCTGCTCGAAGCTGGGGAAGATTAATCTAGCTAGCAATTCAACACCCCTAAATGGGTTCTACCTTAGTTTTTTCCACTTTAATTTTGTTTCTTTCTTTCTTTCTTTCTTTCTAGTGTTTTGTGAATAGTTAGTGTATCTATATATATATACCTCTCTTTACATCTACTAGCTACCTCGTTCATCGCTTGAAACAGAGCTCTCACTCATCTTTGGTTCCTTAATTTCCTCCTCCTTCACTAATGGCAATGAAAACAATGCTTCTTCTTCTGCTTGTAGTTTCCTCATGGGTATGTCTTGTGTTCTCAATTTATATATATCATACTTACAGGCGCATGAAAGAAACACTAAACTGGTCTATCTAGCATTTTTTTTATATTTACCATTCGGTATATATTGGCTCTATGAACCGACTTATTTCCCTGGCCATCTTTATTTGTTTCTCCTTTATTCTCCCTTAAAATTTTCTTTGACAAAACTTTGAAGTATGTTCAATTGTGTTTTCCCGACTTTTTTCTTCAGATTCTATGATTTCGAAAGAAGGGATCCAAAATCATATGACACATTATGTTTTGTTTGGATGTTTCATTTTATCTTGGATTTGCATTGAAGGTAACCAACGATCGAAATTTGCTTTTGCAGGTTTCATCTTTCGCTATGGCATATGACCAAGAGGTAATCTCAAAAAAATACCGAGGATATATTTTGTTAGAATCATTTCGTTTTTATGGGCAGAATTTACTAGCAATACCATATAGTGCCTAAGGTGTTTTAAGTTTCTGAAATAAAAGTCTGGGAAGAGACTAATCCAATTATGATAATTAATAAGTTTGGTATTTTTTGTTTGTAGCATGGCTATCCCTCAGCGAAGGCTCCGGGCCACGAATATTATAAATACCATGATCATCGACATCATGCTCCAATGCATTCACCCGAGGCTTATGATCACCATCATCGTGATGAATATTACAAACACCAATCTCATTCTCCGATGCATCCACCGGAGGCTTATGATCATCATGAAGAGCATCACCACAATGATGAACATTACAAACATCATTCTTATGCTCCGATGCATCCACCAGAGGCTCATGATCATCATCATGTTTATGATCACCATAATCATGCTTATGCTCCAAGAATTGCCCCTACGCATTTCGAACACAAACTCGGAGCACCAAGTACATATACGGCTCATATGCACGGTAAAACCTCTCTCTCTCTCTCTCTCTCTCTCCTTCTTTTCTGTTTCTCCCTCTTGTTTACGACTAAAAGCATAGAATATTGTATTGGCTTTTGCAAATTATCAATTCCTCTAAGGCTACCTAATAACATGCTTAAAATGGAAATACAACATGGAAATAGAACTTGCAAGCTAGCTCAAGAGGACGGGTGCTTGTTCCAAGTTCATCTAGTTTTAATTAGGTTCAATTCCTCTAGCCCGGCTAACACATTAACTAATATTATTTTATGATGATATATGCAGAATAGGTGCAATTTGGGTATATTCAATACACTTGGCCCACTCGTTAACAAGACCTTATTGTATTAGCCTCATTGCATTCATTTTGCGTTAGATCCACCATGTGAAAATTTAGGATTACTGGGATTTAGGATTACACATTTATATTCTTGAAAATTTAGGATTACTGGGATTTCTCTATTTAGAATGAATGCAAGGTTGTCACTTGACTCCAATAGCTTTAAAATCCCACTATTGTTTTTATATTAAAAAATATAGTTAAAAATTTAAGTACTGCTCCAATTTTGAATCTGTTTAAACTAATGCGAAAATCTTATTATTCTGATAATATTATTTTAAAGAGTCATAATTAAATTTTGTTTCTAGGACTCTCATAATTAAGTATATGCTCCACACGGTCCCAAATAAAGAGTAGATACTAGTAATTTTTTGTCTGGTACTAAATAGACCCTAACGTACCAAAGAAAATTAGTACTCCCACCGTCTCTTTATAAATGTCCGGGCTACAAACTTAGGCCTTTAAATAGATGCATTCTTTTCGTTCAAAAAATTTGAAAAAAAATTGGGAAAAGTACCTTTGGGGCCAAGGTAATTTTTTTCAATTTTTTTGAACAAAAAAAAATACAAGTTTTTAAAGGCCTAATTAAAGTTTGCTGGCCAAATATTTATTTAGGGACGGAGCGAGTAATATAATATATAATGTAGCAAGTGTACAGTGACCAAGCAAAGAAAATGAGCCACTGTAGCAAATGTAATTTTTCCTCGAAGTAGTGAGGGAGGAAGTAAACCTGATTCTGGGAGTTTTTTCCGGTTAAGGGAAGAGGCGAGCCTGGTATTGATGCTCTAGCGTATCATGTATTTTAATTTATAGAAAGTCATCGGTTGTAACTTAAATTTCGTACAGCAAAAATACATGCTTAAGTTTAACTAGTATTCTCAAATTTATTTTTCTTTTGATTATCTAGTTGGGAAAAAAAATCGAACTCAATATTTTTTGAACTGAAATCAAACTCTAATACGATTCTGGGTTTTTTTTTTTGACCTCACTAGCTTAAAATTCTGAAGACACACTTTCTAGAAAAATATTGGATTGGATATTGCGTTTCTAATGATTTATCATACACATGTAAAATTTATATATTAATATATATGAGAATTAATTCACAATATTTCAATGTAATATACACAGTTTGCCTATTCAAGTGTAAGCACTACTGTGAGAAAGACCATGACAAGTACTACAACAAAGAGCATGGCAAATACGGCAAAAAAGACCATGGCAAATACGGCGACAATGACCATGGCAAAAACGGCAACAACGACCATGACAAATACAATGACAAAGACCACGACAAATACAAAAACAAAGATGATGGCAAATACGGCGACAACGACCATGGCAAATACGGCGACAAAGACCACGACATATACGCCAACAAAGACCATGACAAATACGATGACAAAGGCCATGGCGAATACGGAGACAAAGACCACGACAAATACGCCAACAAAGACCATCACAAAAAGCGGCGATGCATGAAAGCATGCACTGCTTGCTGTGACAAGTGCAAATGTGTGCCTGAAGGTGAAAAGAAATGCATGAAGTGGGATTATGTGTACATCAGGGGTAGAAAGGTCGAATGCCCTTAATATTGGACCTCCGTGCTTGGCCCATACTTTGTATGGGCTTTGCTTTTTTAGGTAGTTTGGGCTTGTTTTGGATTTTGTCTCCCTTCAGATGTTTTTTTTTTTTTTTTTTCATTCAACATTTGGTTGGATTTTCTTTCCCTTGCAACTTGACATATTTTGTCAAGTTTTCTTTTAATAAAATGTTGCCATTGCTGATAAAAGAAAAATACTGGACCTCTGTGCTCTAGCTTTCACGCGCTATGGTGTGATTTCATGTTTTTTTATGTTGGTAGATGAGTATGGAGTGATTTCATGTGATTTTTCAATATTTGTTTTCTCAAAATTTTCTTTTCTATTGTGGTTTTGGGTTTTAAACTAGGGTGGCTCTGCTTAATTAATTTAATTCAGATTATTTTGTTCTTTTCTAAATTCTTGTTAGTTTTGGGATAATATTTTTAGTTTATTTAAAATTCATGATAAGAACAATTTAAAAAATTTCAACGTGCATACGACCAAAAGATAAAGCAATAACTACAACAAAAAAAAAGCAAAAACAGACAAAGGTGCTACTAGTCAGACCATAGTGTTCGGATCCAAAAAAAAAAGAAGAAAAAGTCAGACCATAGTGTTTCAAAATCATAACTAAAAAAACCATGATATTTTGTGATATCAGTTATTAGAGTTGGAAAGTGGGATGGCGATCCACTATGAGGATTCTCTCTGTGAGGATCGTGTGAGTGTTTTCGTCCGGACCATCTATTTTGACAATTAATGGTCCGAATCAAAATTAAACTTTTTCAGGAAAGGTCTAGTTAGGAAAAAGTTAATTTTTTCCTAGAAAAATGTATTTTTAATCCGGATCATTAATTGTCGAGATGGACGGTCTAAATCCCATGAGAATCCTCACACAATCCTCACAAGGAAGAATCAAACGAAGACAAAAAAACAAGAAAGGGATAACGGCAATCAAATGTGCATGATACCAAAGTAATAGAGAATCAACAATGCTACTCACATAACAATTCAAACACAACAACTTACACAACCTCTCATATTCATGTGGGGCTCACACATAGTAGTGTGTGTGGAGCCCATATGTATATGAGAGGTTGTGTTTGGTGTTGTGTTATAGTTGAGGGGCCCAACTTGGGGTATTTAATGTGTTGTGTAGGCTAAGAAAAACTTTCTCAATGTTTTCTGTTGAACTCTTCTATATATGCATGCACATTATTTCATTGAGAAGGCAGAAGAATAAGCCTGAGGTGTTAGAGGCCTTAAGGCAGAGTGATCAAGGTTCTCTATATTGTTCCCAATAGTGTTTACAAAGATTACACAGCAAAATGTAAGGGTGTTTCTGTGGTGGAGTTTTGGGCTCAACAAACTTGTGCAGGATTGTTTGGGCTAACACGATTTATGGTTGGGCTGTTCCTAGAGGAGACAGGCCAAATAAGGAGTTCTGCTGGATCAGATAGTGCTTCAAGATTCAATCAACCGCAGAGGGCTTGAATCTTCTTAAAGATAACGAGATATCCGCGCCTTAGTATGGTATTTGTGTATTCCATTGATTATGGATAATTCTTTAATATCCACAATGATTTACTTGATGTAAGTGGATATATGTACTCATTGAGATTTACTAATGAAAACGGATGAGGCTGCTTGCCGTGGAGTAGCCAAATTTGGCTAAAACTCAAATTTGTTCGAACCACATAATATCTGTGTGTTCTCTTAGTTTGATTATTGGCTCAATACCCATTTTGCGACAAGACCGCCAACACAGTCCATTACTATAAACAGATGAAAATCATAAAGGCTCCTATGAATTGGTCTAAAGGACCGAACGGGGCCACTGAACCTATAGAAGACAGCCCTTTAGAATGTCCTTTCTCAGATTGAATTTTGCAGCTACTGTTCATCGTATTTGGCTAGAAAGGAATCAAGAATATTCGGAGTAACAAGGCTATTGATTTTGAGTTCCTGTTTCATGTTGAAAGAAAGTGCCAGCGTCAGTAGCAAAGGGGTTGGAGAAAATCCAAAGAAATTTTTTTTGGGGGGATACGATAGACAAGAGAAAACTCCACCTTGTTAAATGGGAGATGATTTGTAAGAAGGAGAATGGGGGTTTATGTGTGAAAAATTTGATGATTCAAAATCTTTCTCTCCTAGCCAAGTGGTGGTGGAGGTTCAATAAGGAGCCTGATTCATTGTGGGTGAAAGTGATCAAAGGTAAGTATAACTTGGAGCAGAATTGTTGGCTCCCTCGTATGCCGGTCTCTGGTAAAGCTACGAAGTTATGGAAGGATATATGCGCACTCGGGGAAGTTTCTTCGTGTATTGGGAGCATAATACAGGAGGGATTTAGAATCCAGATTCAGTCCGGCATGGAGATCTCATTTTGGAACCACATATGGTTGGGTGACACAACTCTTAGAGAAGACTACCCTCGTTTGTACTTAATTTCTACTCACAAAGAGGCGAATGTCAATGCTCTCTGGAATGGTTTGGAAGTTGATCGATGGAACCTGACCTTTAGTCGAGAATTACGAGATTGGGAAGTTGTTCAAGTGGAGTTGTTAAAGCAGCGACTTCAACTAGTTTGTCTAGATTCGTCTAGTCGTGATTCCTTATTTTGGAGTTGGTCTTCTGATCATCGTTTCTCGGTTAAGTCGGTGTACAATCAGTGGGAAAGTAATGGGCATTCAGGTAGTTCGGGGTTGGAATCCATTTGGAAGAACCTTAGCCCTCCTAAGGTGGAAATTTTTGCTTGGATGGCTATTCAATCCAAGGTGGCCACGAGATCAGTGCTATTGGGCAGAAATATGATTGTAGAGGGACAATCTTCTTTTTGCCCACTTTGTTCTTTGTTCTTGGAAACTCCGCAACATTTATTCTTGCATTGCCAATTTTCGTGGGAGGTCTGGTCGTAGATTCTGGATTGGTGGCATGTGAAATGGGTATGCCCCGAATCGTTGGAAACTTTATTCAGGTGGTGGGTGGATAATCGGTTCAAAAAGTTGGAGAAAAGTTTGTGGGAAATTTCTTTCTTTGCGACGCTGTGGTCGTTGTGGTTGGTGCGAAATGAGTATGTGTTTAACAATGCAACAGTGACAACCGAGGTTGTGGTTGAGAAGGTAAAAGCTAGAATTGCCATGTGGATAAAGGCAAAATTCGACATTAAGGTGTATATGGTGGAGGATTTTAAGGTTTTTTTGGATGGAATTAGGTTGTTAAATCTGTAATATGTGCTTGTAGTATGGGGGAGGTGAGGTGTGTCTCCTCCAACTTTCTGTTGGAGGAGTTTGTTTGGTGTTTCCTTTCTTGCTTGATCTTGTAAGTTTTGATGCTTACTGTGGTTGAGCTCCTCGATGTATCCCTTCGAGTTTATAATAAAAGTTTCGTTTGCCGATCAAAAAAAAAAAAAAGAAAGTGGAGAGTTCTGTCATGGTTGGCTACTTGCCATTAACCTCGGGTTGTTATTTTCCTTTTAAGTCATGGCATCATGTAATTTTCGGAGTTAGGGGCCGGTGCCATATTTGTGGTCGTACTCTTGCCCTGGAGTGATGCCTCATGCTTAGGGTTTCTTTAATCCTTGTAATTTTTTTTCAAAGATTAATAAAATCATTTTTCATTGTTGATAAAAGAAAAGGAGGTAGAGATATACCTATGGAAATTGGTCTATGTGCTTGGCCTGGAATATACCCACAGGCATCCTCATCCCTTGAGTTTATTTATCCTCTCCAAAGAACCCAATTCTCAAGCAAGAATGTATTGTGTTCGTCAAATAAAAGAAGGAAAGTCGGATAAAAGAACAAAAGAAGGATCAATTTTGTTCACCCTCACCTTCATTTGGTGAGGATGAGCAAAATCGAACTCTTTGGTAACCCATGAAATTAAAATACTGTTGATTTTGTTTTTGTTAATTTCTCTCGCTCTCTTTTCGTTGACAAATGCAAGATTTACATAAAAAGATAAAAAAAGAACAGAAAAGTGATGCATTTGACTAATTATGGGGCATGTCGATTCAGATCAGATTAATTAGTTGATCCAATTAATTTAATCATGAGTCCTCTCTTAATCATTCTCTCTATATATATAGTCCTTTTTTTTACCAACAATATATATATCAGTCAGGTTCCGGTGAGAGATTCCACATTTTATTAAAATGCGGGACTCCCTGTCTCGATTGAATTTCAATGATCCGAGCCATTCAAAGTGATCAGAACGTGATTTTAAGGGTCTTTGCAAGAAATCAGCAAAATAAATGACAGGAAGGGCTTCATCTGAGCAGTTTTCATTGAACAATTCAAAAAAAACTGCTCGGAAGAAGCCCCTCTCGGTCAATTTTTTGGCTGATTTCTCGCGGAGACCCCTTAAATCACATTCTGCACATATTGAACGGTTCGGATTTTCAAAATTTGATCGGAAAATAAGAGTCCCGCATTTTAACAAAATAAGGGATCCCTCACTTGATCCATGGTGTATGTGTGTTTATATATGTACACATAGAGTCAGTCTTAAATGAGGAAGTCCGCATTTCTAAAATGCGGACCTCAACATTTCTCCCATTTTTCGATCGAATTTCGATGATCTGAGCCGCTTAATGTATTCAAAACGTGATTTTAAAGGTACCTAAAGAGAAATAGGCAAAAAAAAGACCGGAAAGGGCTTCATTGTATATTTAATGCCTTGTTCACTTCGCGATTCAAAAAGAATTTTTCAAAAAATTCCCCCTAGATTCTCCCTACTTTCCACCTTTCTCTCTTTATCTCTCTCCACTCATTACCCCTACTATTTTTCAAAAACACTTTTCAAATCCCAATCCAAACAAAGCATAAGGCTTTTAAGCGTTTGGGTGTTATGGTTTTGGCCCGTGAATATTTTTCAATTTTTTGTTGGATTCTCCTTTCCCCTTTCCCTTAATGAAAAATGTTACTTTTGCATATAAAACAAAATATTTCATGGGGTTGAGGGTGAGTTTAATTTACACTGACTAAAGTCCTATAATCTTCCACCACCACGGCTCTGAAATCATGCTGACAATATAAACTTGATTTCAAATTGTTGAGAAGGAAGAACAAAGAGAAATGTACTTGCGGAGTTTGTTTTAATGATGTTTCAAACGTAGATAAATATCCGAAATAATTATTTTTTGTATAAAATTATTGAATTAATTCAAACACCGGAACGAAAGTATTTCAAATATTATATTTATAGAAATTTAATTCCTTGTAATAATATTTCAATTCCTACTTCAGAAAATTCGTAGGAATCATTAATTAATTTCAAGTAATATTCCTATTCCTACTTGAATCATTTCGCGTGCGCACACACTCTCCAAAAGGGACACCAGAGATTGGCACAGTAAGTATAATTAACAGTAAAGGCCCAATTTAATTACAATCCCAATTCGAATCCACATAGTAATGCTGCGTGGCATTGGGCTTCTTACTGATTTCTATCATCCTCTTTTTCCAAATACATATTTTTCAACTAAGCCCCATTTAACAATGATGCAGGCGTTACGATGAAGCATATTTCGAAACATGGCGAATATGAAATTGATTCTATTCTTGGATATGAAATTGATCATGTTTTTCATGGATTATTTTGCACAGAAACCTTGGATTACACGAAACATTTATAGAACACTGCAATGGAAGATTAGAAGGTAACTAAAAAGCAATCAGCAATTACAACAATCTGTTCCCCCGTTTTCAAGCACGTACAGGTTTGTCCTTCGTCTTCTCCTCAAAATACCCATAAATAAAACAAAAAAGGGACGACCCTATGCACTACAAGAAAATGCACTATATATTGGCGACCAAGCTTACCAACGCAAGGCAATTTTCGTAGGCAAATCTATGCTGGCAATTTTCGTAGGCAAATCTATGCTTTTCGTGACGAAAATTCATAGGCTTTGGCATTATCCCTTCTGGAAAGGTGTGTGATCTTTGGACAATGTCAAGGTCTAGCTAGGGTGCTGCCTGTGTCCTTTTTAAATCCTATTTGTGGAGGGCTAGAGTCTATGAAGTACCAGATTGCAGGGTATCAAGGTATATTGCTGCTGATTCTTTCCAATTTTCCATGTGCTTGTCAAGTGGGAGTCCTTATGGTTTTGGTGTTTACTTTATCATTCACCAGATGCAAGGTTCTCCGGTATATGCTATTTGTTTGGGATTTTTCCAAAGGTGTTTACTTTCAAGACGGTGGCGTTTTGGCAGAAGATTAAGGGGGCGGAGGGGCAGTGGGCGTTTGGTGGCTGAGTGGCGTTGACTGTTTGGGGTTTTCGGACAGATAGAGTGTAAGGAGACGCAAAGGTGGGTTTTCAGTGGCGATGAAGATGTAGGTGACGGGTGGGTGGCAGTGGTGGTGGGAACTGTTAGCAACAATGTTGGTGGCGGAGGGGCAGCAGCGGCAGCGGAGGAGCAGTGAGTTGGTCGTTCGGGGTGGACCGGCACAATTCCAAATGGGCTTGGCCCAATTAGGTTGCAATTGGGATGCTAATTTGGGTTCGGGGAGTTCTGGGATTTGGTTCAAATTAACATTAGGTGTAGACTAGGAGTGGCCCATTGGGTGTGGTGTTGGCATCTTGCAAAGATGATGTCGTAGTCAAAAATTGAGAGGCGAAGATATAGGTTAAGATTTTGCGAAAAGAAGTTGTTCAATGCATTTCTTTTCCTATAGTACTGTTCTGATTTCATTTTGTATCCCATATCCTAATATTTAAGCTATTCTTTTTTTTTTTTGCTCGGCAAACGAAACATTTTATATAGCTCGAAATGGGTACATCGAGAAAAAGCATCTAGGCACAGGGCACTTAGATGCAAAAGAAACGAAAAAGTATCCAACGGACAATTGGATAACACACCTCAACTACATTACAATTTTACTTTTTGAATACCATCTAGAAAAAGCTTAAATTCCTCCACTGAGTAGACTTTGATGTCGAACTTCGCCTTCATCCACATCGCGACCCTAGTTTTGACCAAATCCCTCACCTCCCACACCTGATTTGTTGAGTTGTTGAAAATGTAGTCATTTCTTACTGGCCAAATAGACCATAATGTGGTATAGAAGCATGACTCCCAAATATGCTTTTCCAGATTTTTATACCCATTAGCAAGCCACCAACTAGCCAAGTCCGGAACAGAAGATGGGCAAGCCCATTTGAGATTCCACCACTTCAAGATTACAGACCATACAGTCCACCACTCCAATATTTAAGCTATTCTTCCCATTCAAAAAAATATCAAAAAGCCTACAACACAATTTCATGCACATAAAGCTATTGGATGTACGTGGAATCATGTGTCCGGAGTTGTGTCTTAAAGTTACGTATGTAGCATTGCTCAAAAAATGTGTCATGCTTCAAAGCTCACAAGCCAATGTAATGTTTTCTCTTTTTGTTATGCCGAGTTTAGATAAATCGATTCCTTATTTTATTAGGAATCCAACAAGATCGACGGCCTACCAAAAAAACTAGGTTTACACCATTTGGTATACACCAAATGTACACCGTCTCATGTAGGATTCGAGGTGGGTCTCAGTAAAATGATTGGATCGATCCATTCAAAATTTTCAAAACACGTACCCTTACACATTTGAATAAGATTATTTTTTTGCAGGAACTCTTATAATAATAATATCTTCAACAAACTAAACATCTTCGACCACTAATGTGGGAACCCGAAATAGGCAAGTTCTGATAATACTGACCTTAGGTCAGACCCAATGTAAAATATCAACAAAGTGGTCTTATTATGTCCTCCCAAGTAGCTAGATAAAATTGAACAAAGAGAGAGAAGCGGGATGAGAGAGAGCAAAAGAAGCATCTTAAAAACAACTTAATTTTAAACCCATTACAACAAGGGGGAGGCTTAATTATTCATCCTAGAAGCCTAACAGGGTTAAGATTTCGTCCTCCTGTTTTTAACTAATTATGATTTCGTCCTCATACTAGTTTTTATTCCATTATTACCCTTTTGTTGTTATATATATATATATATGCGTTGAAATTACGGACGAAACTTTAATTCCTTTCGTCCTCGCGAGATTGTGACGATTTCTGTCCCACGATTTCCGTTCAATTCCGGAAAATTTGGATCTCAAGATTATCAACCCAACAAATTCCATAAATTTTGGGAAAATCATTAAACAACATCCCCACCCCCAAATCCCATTTCCAGATTTGCAAATTTTGGAGAGAGCGGCATCTCCGATCACCCCAATCGAGTTCGTCGTCCATTGTTGCGAATCCCGGTGGAGAAGAATGGCGAATGCATTCCCTGGTTCTTCCGAACGGACTCCGGCCATCGAGTACGGCAGCACCAAACGACTCCTACACCGAGTACGGCGGCGACCTATCATTTTCAGAGATCTAATCGGAAACAACACGGCTGTGATCTTCACTTCCTTGTGCGTACACGACGAGAATCGATCATACTCATCGATATGCTCGTTATTGTGGTACTACAAATGTTGCTAGTTGCTACTAATCTGGTAACTCCTGTTGCTACTTGGGATTTCTATTGTTGCTGCCTTCTGCTCTCTCTGTTGGTGTCTTCATTCGGTTGATAACATAGGCAATCAACCATCCTTCACAGCTGAAGCTACTGGGTGAGAAAAATGGGACGAACTCGACTCGGCTACGTTGGCGATTGGATTTTGTATAGTTTTATTCTATTTCATGGTAAATTATTTACTTCATTTACCATGAAATATGCTTATTTATATTCTTAGCATTTCATGGTTAATTATTTGGACCGTTTACTGTGAATCGAATCTTTGAAATATATTTATTTTTTTCATGGCAAATCATTTGCAAAAGATGATCAATATTGCATGTATAATTGTTCATCGTACAAGCAGATGAGTAGTTATTATAGTGGTTTTTAAATTCATGGTAGATTATTTGTAGCAGTTACCATGAAATAGGTATTGGCCAACAAGATATGATAAAGTGATCATGTTTTATAAAATTAACATGATAAGTTAACCACATTTTTGCATGTATTGATTATGTTAAAATGCCCACGTATGAACCAAAAATGTCATATTTTTAATTGATCTTATTTCATAAAATATGGTTAAATTACCATCAAAATAGATGTTATCGTGATTAGCGTTTCATGGTTAAATTACCATGTTGATTTCAATGTTTCATGACCATTCGTAATCTAGCTTGAAACCGATTTAATAAACATGACATACTTCCAAAATATTATCATTGAAATATAAAAGTAATCAATCATATTAAAATTACCAAAAAATATGAATTGTGATTGTTTTGATGCGATTTAATTTGAAGTATAAAAGTAATAGGATAAAAAAATAAAAGTAATCAATCATATTTAAATTTACAAAATTCCACTAAATTAGGAAAACAATCCAATCCCACTAAATTGGGAAAACAATTCAATCCAATCCCACTAAATTAGGAAAATAATATAACATAATATATGTATATCATAATAAAAATGGTAAGAAAGGTAATCCACACACTAAGAGGATGAAAACATAAGCATTAAAAAAGGGCAGGATGATTTCTTACATGACATAGATAAAGAGGATGGATATTTAAATATTCCTTACAACAACAAAGTAAAGAAAAGATTGGCTTCTACAAGCCATTTATTACAACATAATATGATTAAACAAACACTGAGGAAACAAATATTCAAAATAAACATGAAATCACACCATACTCATTCCCGGAAAAAAAAAAAAAAACACGAAATCACACAGTGATAAATAAAGATAGAGCATATCGACGTCCGATTGCAACGGCATTTGGCTTGTGGCGTTTCTTTTCACCCTTCACACGCACATTTGCACTAGGAGGAAGGAGGAGGAGGAGACGCTTGACTTGCTGGAAGTGTGGGACAAACTGGAAGAGTAATGCAGAATGCCACGCATGCAGCGAAATTGGCATATCTGGCGCAGTAGATCTGACAAAATCCTATTGGGCATGTGCCTGTGTATAACATTGAAATATTGTGAGTTAATTCTCATATGTTAGTATATTTTAAATTAAATGTGTCTGATAATGCAATATGCAAGCACATATTTATCTAGAAAAATGTTCAAGAATAGGAAACATAGCGAGAACTTTAGCGCACTGGTCAGGTTAGAAACCCATAATCTTAGAGGGTTAGTTGCTTTTTTCATAATAAAAAACGGATAGTGATAACGTCAAAACTGTTTTTGTTAGTGCCAAAATTTCAATGCATAAAAGCCTTGTACATTGCATATGATACAAGCCTTTTGTGCACTAAAGTTTTGGCACCAACAAAAATAGTTTTGGCATTATCATTTCCCAAAAAAAGAAAGTGAAACTACTAATATATCCGCTTCCCGTGAATTTTTATATTATATAAATGCATTAAAGTCAATGAACGGGACCTATTCGATTATGTCCAACTAACAATTAATCGCCGACTACTAATTAATATGCACCAATTAATTAATCGCTCTAAGTTGGCTGACCACCCGACTAGAGCCAAGCGACGTTTAGAACACTAATATCAAAGCGATTTAGGGTTGAGGACCTTGAATTTGGGATAGATATTTTGGTAATTTAACGGGGTCAACTAGAACATCAAACACAACTTTATACTCTTTCAGTGGTGGCTCAACCCTTTTTTTGATAGGCAGTGGTGGCTCAACCCTTGTCCAGGAAGCTACTTGCATTCATACATTCAGGGAGTATATGTTAGTGAAAGCACGTCTGCACTCGTATTATGAATCTCAGTTAATATATATGCATGAATGGAATGATACTTAATTATATAACAAGGTCTACTTGATGAATACTCTAAGAGTATTAATTAGTTAATTAATAAAATTACACTTTTTTATGCATTTCATGCTTAGACAGTCTCATTTCAACGAAGTATGAAGTCGCATTTAAGGCATGTTAATAAGTTGCCTTAGAGGACTCGTCAATTAACAAAAGCCAACATGATATTATTTTCTTAGCTAAAGAGAGAGAGAGAGAGAGAGAGAGAGAGAGAGAGAGAGAGAGAGAGAGAG
>BPLS01000661.1:143720-171392 GCA_019656275.1 Rhododendron kiyosumense
GAAACGAGCGAACTTTGTAGATCACGCCTGATTTCCATGCTAGTGATTTTTGGAGCATAAGCAAGATGATCATGTTCATCATAATGTTGATCATTTTCCTGATGATCTTTGTCATATTCAGCATCCAGAGCCTTGACTGGGTAATTGGCATTCTAAAAGAGAAAAGAAAAAAACACCAACTCAGTAATTGCATCAAAATTTGATTAATTTGGCCTCGAGGCCTTTAAGTTATTCGAAACTTAAAGCATTTGAGGCACCATTGTTTGACAGTGCTAGCAAATTATGTCTTGAAAAATTGACTAATTCTAACAAAATTAGTGTACGTGTTTGAAATTTACCTCATCGTTATGTGCAATAACATAGGATAAAACCTGCAAAAGGAACTTTTATTGGTTATACTCAATGCAAGTCAAGGAAAAAATGGAACATCTAAACAAGACCTTATTTGTCATGTGATCATTTGTGTTCCACTACTTCGGAAACCAAATTTTTTTGCAGAAAAATGCATCTGAGGATGAACAGTGAGATTGAACTCCCAGATTAATCATTTTATTGAGTCGAATACTCGAGTTAAAAGAACAAATAAGCACATACCCATGACGAAATGACAAGCAGAAGAAGCATAGCTTTCATTGCCATTAGTGGTGTCGAACAAAGACGGAATTAATGAACCAAATATTAAGTGAGTTAGAGAGTTGTTTCAAGGTGAAAATTTAGGTAGATGAAACAAAGGTATATATAGGAATGGAAATGCTCATAAAAGGCTTGGGAAAAAAAAAAAAGAACGGAGAATAAGAAGCATGGGTTTATATTATATGTACAACACTAAAACGAGGTGCAATTATTGCAACAAAAAAAAAGAAAGAGAATCGAGCACTAATGAGATTCTCCAAGATAGTCTAGCACAAAATTTCCCTAAATATAGACTTGACAAATTCTGAAATAATCCAACTCTCGATAGAGAAGCCTAACATGGGCCCCATTTTTTTATTCTTCAATATCCAGAAAATCTATTAAAAAATAAGATATGATAGCGCAAAATCCTCAGGAAGAAAATGTTCAACAGTCACACTTTGGAAGGCATACCAGATCACCGACCTTTTAGCCTTGGAGGTAGGCCTGTCAACGGGCCAGATTCGATCCGGATCCGATAAGACTCAGATCCGATCCGAATCCGATAAGACTCGAATCCGATAGTGATAATCCGGATCCGATCCGAAGATCCAAATCCGATCCGAAAACTTTTTTACTTCAAAAATTTTAGCAAAAAAAATAAAAAAATAATTACAAAAAAAAAATTTCTGAAAAAAAATTTAAAAAATAAAAAATAAAAATAAAAATACAACTTCTTAAACATTTTGTTTTCAAAATAAAAAATTTATTGTTTTTTAAAAAAAATTTAAAATATTTTTAAAAAATAAAAATCGGATTCGGATCGATAACGGATTTAATCTGATCTGATCCGAATCCGATCCGATCCGTATTTGAATTACCGGATTCGGATTACGGATCGACGTTATCGGATCCGGATTCGGATCGGATTTTTCGGACCGGATCCGAATCGGATCGGATCCGGTCCATTGACAAGCCTACCTGGAGGTATGAGTACTTGTACAACTGTAGAACAAGCAATGAATGACAAGTTATTTCTTGAAGAAAAGTACATAATTAGATAGAAATAATTAAATTGTAAGCAATGGGGTTTAATGAATAATCTAATTTAATACTGTACAAGGGCAAAAGAGTCATTTAACAACTTTTTACATCATCAAGGGCAAAAGAGTCATTTACCAACTTTTTACATCATTCACCCTTGCTTATCCCCCATTTTATTTTTCATCCAAACCAAATACTATTTTATCTCCCCCCGCCCCTCCCAATATCTCATCCAAACCAAATACTAATTAATTAATCCCCCATCCAATTTTAAAAACAGTTTTTGTGAAAAAAAAAGTTTTCCAAAAAACAATTTTTAAAAAAACCAGTTTTAAAAATATTTTTTGAAAAAACTATTTTAATAAAGAAATAATTTTTTGCGAAATAGTTTTAGCAAAAAAGAAGTAAAAAATATTTTTCTTAGAAACATTACTGAAAAAAGAAAGGGTGAGAGAGAAGATTTTTGTATAATGATGTGTGTACTTGATTGACAAAATATGGTGACCACTAAATTTGGTTATTGGCAAAATGTTGCTAGATTTGATTATTCAATGGCCAAAATTTAATGAGTTGCTAAGAGGTTAGTAAGTTTGGTTATTCTAATGTGAGCAATCTTTTTTGACCAAATATTGTTAATCTTAGCAACCTTTTGTTTTGATTATTCCTGGGAGATGTCAAAACTGAGATGGACAAGTTAACTGTCGTTTTTGACATTAACTTTCAATTCAACCCATCTTCCTTCACTCATGCCAAAGCTGATGTGGCTTTGATATCTCTCACTCCCATGCCAATTTTGATATCTAACTCTCCAAATGCCAATTTTCAAAAACTACCTTTGGAAGTTCAAAAAAAATTATGCCGTTTGATGAATTTATTTTTTTTCCCTTTTCCCTTGTAAGTTTGAGCTCTAGTTTTTTGACACAAGGTTTGAGAGGAAGAGCTTGGTGTCAAATTAAAAATGTCAAAATGTCACATAAGTTTTCAAAAAAAATTTGACATCTCCTATTGGAGATGCTTAGTTTTTTTTATTTTTATCCGGGAGATGCTTAGTTCTCAATAAGGGAAGCAAGCACTTGGCCCACTCGTTAACCAGACCTTAGTATTATATTAATTAGCCTCATTGCATTCATTTTGCGTGAGATCCACCATGTGAATACAGTAGTGTTACGTTATATTATTGAATTGAAAATTTAGGATTACTGGCCGGATTTCTCTAAAAGAATGAATGCAAGGCTGTCACTTGATTCCAATGGCTTTGAAATCCCACTATTGTTTTTTATATATTAAAAATAAAAAATGTGATTACAAAATTAAGTACTGCTCCAATTTTTAATCCGTTTGGATAAGTGCGAAGACCTCATTATTCTGATACATATATTATTTTAAAGGGTCATAATTAAATTTGACCTTTAGAGCTCTCATAATCAAATCTCTACTCCACAAGGTCTCAAATAAAGAGTATATACTAGTAATTTTTTGCCCGGTACCAAACAGACCCTAACATAGCAAAGGAAACTAGTAATATAGTTGTACCTCTTGCCTTGCAAAGAGGAGGTCTGAGATTTTAGTCTATGGAGAGACATCAAATCCCCTTTAGTTCTTAACACACAAATTCTCCGTTAACTCCCCATTGATGTATACAATATTGACAAAAAAGTGAGAAAAAACATAACTTGGGGCTGAATACAGAAAGGTAACCTCACAGGCCATAATGGTTACCAGAATGGACTGAATGGAAAACCTTGTGAGACTCCAGGTGGGCCGCAAGCTACTGGGCCGAGGTCCCAAAGACACCTCGTGGCAGCATGGGCCCTGCGGGGGAGCGATAATAGATGCCTATTGGGCCGAATAGTACGCCATGGGCCTAATCTGTTTGGGCCTGTTTTGTGCCAGCATTCAATCGAACAATCATGCAGAGTTTGTGATTGTTAAAAATCCTTAGACCGCTGGATGGCCATTTTAAGCCTGCAACTCAACTCAATTTCTCCTTCATTTCTGTAGGTTCTGCTTCGATGGCGCTTTCCCGTCCATTCATCGACTTCTGCATATGGGGATGGAACAATTTACCTCGAACGGTTCTCATGTACTATGCAAATTTCATATCCTCCCCAGAAGGTTATTTCCACACTGTCGTTTGTAACACAGAAGAATTCCGCAACACACCGTGAATAGTGACCTCCACTTCATATCTTGGGACAACCCTCCCATGCAGCAGCCCAGTACCTCACCGTCAAGCACATGGCAAAGATGGTGGCCAGTAATGCCCCGTTTGCTAGAAAATTCCACATGGATGATCCGGTGCTCGACAAGTTCGATTCCGAACTGTTGTTTCGTGGTCAAGACATGGTGGTCCCCGGTGGGTGGTGCATGGGAAGCAGGGAAAATGGGACCGATCCTTGCTCTGTAGTGGGTGATACCACATTCATCCGTCCTACTGCTGGTGCAAAACGGCTGCAAATGTTGATAAATTCGCTGTAACAAATAGCTATTAAAAAGGCCGTTCTCATTTCAATACGCTGTTATTATGAATCAATGATAAAGGGGAAGATGGACAATAAGGTAATTAATTATAAGTAGAACTTGTGCAGTTAAGGAAGGAGTGCTGAGAGCGTTGACCATTTCGACTTGTAGCCGTGTAGGCTAGAGCTAAGTCATGGGCGGGTGCAGAGGCGGGAGCGTGAAAACATCTTTGATCAAAAGCCTCCCAAACAACTAAAATTCGTGAGTGCAAGGGTTGAAAGCGTGAAAACATCTTTGATCAAAAGCCTCCCAAACAACTAAAATTCGTGAGTGCAAGGGTTGAAAGCGTCAGCTCACATCAAGGATTGAGTACGGAAGTGAAGATTATTTTGAAGGAATATGTAACTAAGGGCTAGAGGCAATGAAGTGGCTTTGGTTTGCCGCTGCGATAAAGTCAGTATGTGATGTTCGTTCGAATAGTCCCGACTCTATTTCTTCTAAAGAGAGTATGAATTGTATTCTGTTCGTTGGGAAATCTCATCGTGTGGTGCGCGTTGAACGGTGTAAAACGTTGTATCCTACAAAGAGATGTCATTTGAAACCTCAACCACCACCCGGGAGTAATAATGCTAACAATTCTGTAATTTGAGTGTTGAAAGTTATGAAGTCTCACAGATGTCCGGTACAGATATGCCTCAAACTCAAACTAATGAACTTTCACTATTTTTCTATTATGCTGTATTTTTGGAATCCTTGGTTGAGTATTATTCATATATTTTCCGGTTAGTTTAATTAAATTCAAATTTGTACTCTGGACGAACTAATTTTCCGACACAAACGTTGATTACCTCACCTCTCTGTTTCAATATTCACGCTCCGTTTTTGTTGGAATTTACCTTGAATTCCGTGGCGAGAGCAACAGCAGTAGCAGAAACCAAAATGGGCGGATTTCGGTAATTTTCGCCCGGACGGTTTTTGCCGCGTAACAGTCACTTAGCTTGCAGTAAAATTGGCTCAGGCGGAAATCAATTTGGCCTGGGCGGTTTTGGCATTTCACCCGGGCAGTCGGGACGGCTATTATGCGCGGATTTAAGGGTTTTGTCCGTTTTTTGGTCCCCTATTATAAATAGGAGGTTTAGGAGGCTGCTTATGTATGTTCTTTTGTTCAATGACTTAGATATCAGAGTTTTGTTCATCTTTTAGGGTTCCACCAAGAATTTGTATCTTCCTTTTGTGTTCCATCAGAGATTTGTCCTTAAATATCTGTTTGGTGCTAATTTGAGAGTTACGGGTCTAGCCGGCTCTTTGATTCTCTTCCCGTTTATAGTGAATCATCTTGCTCTTTTTTCTGTAGAGTACGTTCTCGCTTTGTGCTTGAGCAGAACAACGTATATCTTTGTATTCTTATTCATCTCTTGTTAGTTTTTTATATTCTCAATTTCGTGTTCGGCACAATAGTTTTCACTATCTTTTTTATCTATAACTTATTGTCAAAAGTAAAGTTGCTTCTCCTACACTAAAACCTTTTTCGCCTCCGTTATGCCTTTGACCTCTCCTCTTTTCTCCTACACTATACCATCTTTACGTTATACTAGTAGAAATAACTTGACTAGAAAGTATTACAAGAAGTAGTTCATAACTTTTAACTTAGTGGAAAGGCCCCTTGTATTTTTCTAAATCCCATTTTTTGTCCTCATGAGTTCTTGGTTCCAAATTTAAATACTGAACGTATCCCTTGAACGTACATCTTATATATTGTAGACTTGTAAACTTGGTGTCACTGGAAAGATATTGTCGATGTCATTGAGATGAGACTAATTTAGCATTCCTCAACTACTAGCCCTTTTGCTACCCAACAAAATAGGACTCCCTTCATGGGTATTTTCCTTCTCCACGAGTGATGATCTTTTTTCTCGCTTACAATAAATAATTTCTTGGGAATTGATATTCGAGTTCCCTTTTTTGATGCAAGCGCTCCACTTTCAACATGAAATTACTAGTAACTTCATAAACAAAATGGAGCGTTTGGATTAAAAAAGGGAGTACAAATATCAATTTTCTAATCTCTTCTGTCTGGTGAGGGTATTTTCTCTCTCGATCTCAGATTTGAGAGTTTTTGTGTTCTTCCTTCTTTTTCAACTCCCCCGGCTTCTCTTTCAACGTCAAGGTGCCACTTTGGGGGAGAAAAAAACCTAATAAATACAAAGACAATAACACTCAGATGTAGGTAGAAAGATTCGAATTTCTAACCTCATAGTGAGATGCAAGAGTTCTGAACAACTGAACTAGCCGATTAACCAAAGTTTTCATTGACCTTTGTAAAAATAAGATGTTGGTTTCACGATGACTAAATTTCAAAGATTTCTATCGAGGTGCATCCCAACCCAGTAAGGTTTCTATCGAGGTCCGATCCCCTCCTCCCTGATATGTGTAGATCACATGGCTAAGCCCAATTGACCAGCTACTTTCATTTGTGAATTGACTATTATGGCAAGAAATCAAACTAAAAGATTTTTTAATTTTGCATTTGATAATTTTTAAACAGTCCTGCATTCCCGCCAGGAAAGGCTCTCCGCCCCCGCCTCCCGGCTCCTCTCAAAGCCTATGTTCGCAATCCCAAAACACTAGTTCCTAGCTTAATTTATTACCAACCCTTTTTCTTTTTGGAAAAGGATCCGGTTTCTCCAAAAAATATGTTTTGAAAAAGAAAGTAATTTCAAACTAAAAAATTATGTATTTACTTAAATAATTTTTTCTACCAATATAGATCTTATTTTGATAGATCTCATTGAAATCTTTTATATGGTGCAAACAAAATCAAAAAATTATTTTTCATTTTTATTATATTTAAGTTTAAAAATTGAAAAAAATAACTTTTGAAATAAGAAGGTAAACTGAAACACCCCTTATTAGTATCCCTAGTTGTACCCACAAATTGTTAAAGGAAAATGATTTTAACACTTTCATTTTATTTATTGACACTTTTTTTTTTCTTTACTATAAATACTAAAGGAAAAAGTTAATGTAGGAAAAACCTCCCTTGGTGCTTACTAGTCCTTGTTCTCAATCAAGGGAAGAAAGCACGTGAAATTACCAACTTTATTTGTTTTTGTTGAGGAGTTAGTGAATTAATTAAGGTAAGAATATATTATTAATAGGTATGTCAGGGGCAATATGATCATATATGAAATACCTCTCAATACTTGGAATTGGACTAAATTATTCTTTTAAATAACTATGAAAGGACTGTAGGGACTAATCTGAGCTACGCGCAAACACACACGTTGCATTATATATCTGAAAGAGTGGACTGCAAAATACTTATAGGTAGTCCCATTGGACTACCAATAATATAATCCACCTACTCAAGCACCCAAATCGATAAGCAAAACAATTACTATGGGCCAACAACAATATCGTTCAAACCCAATACTAATGACATCAGTTGGTCACCATTGTACACTTTTTACTGAGAGGTCGGTGATTAAATTTAGCCGAAATCAAGAAAGAATTATAAGTTTTCTTATATAGAATTGTAAAAGAAAAAATGTTCTTATAACCAAGTGGACCATATGCATGCAGCCGATGTTACCTAGCAGGTCAACGGGGCTGGTCGAAGCATACTCAAATCTTGCATTAATTAAGGTTAATTGTTAGCGTACGTCATAAACCACGTACGACGGTCCATAAACTATTGCTAACATATCATCACCAAACAAACGAACCCGTCCATGGGTACCTACTGCCTTGCACTGTGCACATGCACCTCGCATAAATTATCCAAATCGTTAGTAGTCTCATGAAAAATCAACTCAATTGAATAACCAAAAGCGATTAGCCTAATGTACCAATGTTTCATTTAGAATACAGGATTTTAGATTCTGATGAAAAAATTGATGTATTGGATCAAGCACTTTTAATTATCGAAATGAGATGATTTTTCTGAGTGCCACTTGAATCTAGAGTTTATGAATAAACCCATCCTAGGTTAGAAGCTGATATTGAAGTGTAAAAGTTTTTTTTTTTTCTTTTTGCTACGCAAGTGGGACAAGCTGGTGGAACCAAGAAAGACAAAGGGGTTAGTGATAGAATCTTCAAATCTTGAATTAATTTACGTTGTTACAGGCATAAACCTACTTCAAAAGGTCCATAAAATATTGCTAACACGTCACCTAATGTCATGTGATGCCTTTTTTCATTAGCAGACAGGCTCCATCCAGCCCAGAAAGTTCTACCCACAGAATCAGGTTTTTCTTTTCAATTTTTGGAAGTTATCCTCAAATATGTTTTTTTTTGGAAGCTTTTCCTTTCTCTGATTTTTTTTTTTTGTTAAAATCTGGACCATTAGGCATCGAGATGAACTACATGCAACTGCATGAGGCTTCTAGATCCTAAAAAGAAACCTCTCATGACCACTGTTAATTTTTTAAATGTAACCACCACTTTTATTTTGGACAGCGAAACAAGAGAGAACCATTTATTGCTATTTGCAATAAGTTCCATAGATTAATTAGAAGGATTGGAGGCAAATGTAATACAACGAGAGAAAGCATGTTGACGCTCTAATTTCCCGACAATCATATATGCCACCACCTCTGACCCAAAAGAAAAAAAACAAAACAAAACAAAACAAAGGTCCTTGTAAGATATCTTGAATAATACTAGTACCTTTTTCTCATATGGTAAAGCTGTCATTGACTCATTAACAATTGAAACACACTAAAAAAATTATGGCAGCTTGCAAATCTCTTCTCCCACAGAACGACTTCCGATCCCTATATAAATACACATTTCATAGTGTGATTAATTCATAACATCACACAAATCTTGAAACCCTTCTCTAGCTAGTTCTTTCCCTTTCCATACTCCCCCACCCACCATTGTTAGCTAGCTTTCCGCTCTTTGCATCCTCATCAACCATGGCTGCTATGAAAGCCATTCTCTTTCTATTGGCCTGCTCTGTTTTCGTTGCCATAACAGTACGAAACGATATTAATACGCTTGTTACTCTCTTGATGTTTGCTATCGATTGTCATTTAATCTCGATGTTGGGTTTAATTTGTTTTCGTAGGTTTCATCAGTTGAAGAACAGGGATATTTGACGAAGACCTGTGAGAAGAATCGCCATCATTATCCTGGTAAAACTAGCTACTCACTCAATAGCATTATAGATAGTAATAATCGATCTTAAAGCAATCATTCATGCTACGTAACCAATAAATATATATCCAGAAAGTAAAAATGAGTGTGGTCAGAGGCGGCTTCACCTTGAGCCGTGGGTACTCAAATGAAAACCCTAATTATTTTTCACGTACATGGTAATTAATTTATGTATTTTAACTTCAATTCGTTATTATTTGAACATCCTACTTGATCAATTTTGAACACCCAGGTGTAATAAATTTGAACACCTTATAGTGTACTGTCCAGCCCAAAGCCAAATACGTAGTATCATTGTTTAAAAAAGAGACAGATAAATTTTTAATTTATAGATGTGAGTAGATTATTGTCTCAACACATTTTGTTATTTTTTTCGCATAAACTTTGTTTATTTGTATAGAACCTCATCACTTATTTTTCGAATTATACGTACCATATTTTATGGCCAATCCCCATATACTTACTATTTTTTATGTGGTGGGAATGCAGTTTTTTTTTTTTTTTTTTTGGGGTGCAAAAACATGAGTTTTTGTTGGAAAACAAATTTAAGAAGTTCGGAAGTTTTGTGTGTGTGTACGCACGCACGCGCACAAATGTCGTTCATTTAAATGGCACAAAGAATTTCGAGAAAGATATTAACAAACAAATTTCATTTTAACCAAACAAAAAGACTTTCCATCTAAATATTCCTTTTAATCAAATCGTCCCTTAGCTAGGAATGACTATATATCTTCTGCTAGTTTTTTTTTTTCCCCTGAAAAATTCATGTTCTGTGTGTATATATATATATATATACAGGATGCTCAGAAAAGTGTACGGAATACTGTGGCGGAAAAGGGCCGGATTATAAGATGAAAACGGATTGCCAGAGAATCTGCTCTAATTGTTGTACCGATACCAAATGTGTACCGGGGCCAAAAGCCGCATGCTATGGTTGGACCGAGACCTGCTACGAGGATAAAATCACCAAGTGTCCTTAGAAGTTAATCTGCAAAAGTCTCGGAACATAACTTTTCAACACACCTACAGATGACTGTTTCTAGAGCCAATCGATGTGTGTGATTCCAAAAATTTGTTAAACGGTTCTGGACATGGTTGCATCTGGAGTTGTATTCAGAAGTCGTGTTTCTAGCATCACTCAAAAGTTGTCTTCCCGAAATTTCATCGTTGTTGTGTTGAGGTGGATTTTGTGTGTGTGTGTGTGGTTTTTTTTTTTTCATTCAGTGTGTGAAAGTTCAAATTTACTTGTCATGTAATAAAGCTTAAAACTCTTGCCCTGTGGGAAGAAAATAAAATGGTTTCTCCGGAAACCATTTTATGTACGTAATTATCAGTTACATACTTTTGAAATATATTTTTTCGTTTGTTGCATTATTTCTCATTTTCTATTTTTACTGGGAAATGTTATAGTACTATTGAAGTGTGCAGGCTGTGAAATTACTTTATATTCAAATGTTATTAAGGGGCGCGCGTCTCCCTAACCAATATGTAGCTGTTGTCCAAAAATGTAAAGTTGTTTCCATTAATTCATAAATTATAGATGGTCTATGGGCGTGTTAAATGAAAAAGTAGAGGAGAAAATAAAAAGGAAGAAGTTGCAAGTTAGTGCGAACAACTAGACAAATTGCGATAACATATAGTCTAAAATTTTTAGTTATAAAATTTGGAATGGAATGAGCCCGCTCTTATACCATGTAAAAATTTGTAAGTGAATAACCTGCATCTCTATATCCATCTCAAAATAATTGGCATTGAGTAGAAATGTCTCAACATTATGCTAAGCAATCAATCACCTGTTACACTTCCAAGCAATGTGAGACTATTAACACAGACGTGCCAGGACCTTGATCGAACAATCGAAACCTGAGAGAATTGGGCTGCTTCTCGTAGATCTAGCTAACTTCTAAACAAAGAGTCGTGAACAACTAAAGGGTGAAGTTGCTTACTGGCCGTCCTTTCTTTGCCTCAAACGACTCGATCGATCGACGACTTTCGCAATTTATTAGGTACTCCGCAAATAGAATTTAGAAACATCAATTGTAAACAACTCGAGGACTTCACAATTAGGCTGTGTTTGAATCATTCTGTAGGATGGATTTAAGTTACGTACTGTATTCAAACACAAGTTGTTAACATTTCGGGGATGATGCTATGGTGTCTCCGGTCATTTTGGGGACACCGTAACTTTTGGCATAACAAAACCACTATAAGTATAACCAAAACCCAATATAAGCATAACAAAACCCATACAAGGCATAACCAAGGAATATCCAAAAAACCAACCAAAGCATAACCAAACCCAACCAAAGCGTAACAAACAAGTTATGCCTAAGTTATACCTTACTATGGTTCAGTTATGCTTATAATGGGTTTTAGTTATACTCATAATAATTTTGTTATGCCAAAAGTTACGATGTCCCCAAAATGACCGGGGATACCGAAGTCATTCCCTAAGAGTTCTAGCTAGCTAGTTCGAAGCTTTTTAAAAGTTATTATCAAGTATTAATTCTTACGGGGTCAGTACACATAGAGCTTAATTTGCTCCGATTTTAAATAGGTCACTCGATAATGAACGGTGGAATTGACCCATCAAAAATTAGCCGGGAAAATGACGGCTAAGGACGTGTTTTGATAATTAATACCTGCCAAGGACATTTTCTACATTAACAAATGTTCTTAACTTATCCTTAACGGATATTAATTATCAAAACACGTCCTGGGCTGTCATTTTTCCAAATTAGCCGAGGTGTTGGCTCAGACATGCACATGAGATATCAAACAGAACATTGGTAGAGCATCCATTTATATTTATAAATGGTGTATATTTATAAATTCAAACTCGATGAATCCGACGGAAGTTGTTAGCAGGGTTGACTAATTGTCACATGACACGTGATATCGCATGTAAAATAACAGAAAGAAAGACCCTTGTTTTTTAACAATCTTAAATTTATTTATGTACGTTTTGACCGTCGCGGGTTTAGACTACTCTAGGCCGGTTGCAATTAATTAACTCCTAGTTTAGGAGGGAGCGTATCCGTCGATTTACTTCAGATTAGTTTGATTCATTTGGTGCATCCGTGTTGTCCAAAAGTGTTTTAGACGGTTTAGATTTAAAGGGATGTTTTTAAAATTAAAAAAATTTAAAAACACTTTTTTTAAATTTAAGCCGTCCAAAACACTTTTGGATGGCCCAGATGGACCCAAATGCACTCTTATACTAACGGCCCATTTGTCAGACAAAATAAAGTTTTGGGTGGATAAGAGGTAGATACTTTTGAAAACACCTTTCTTCCTTCTCCCCCTCCCTCCCTCCCTCCCTTACCCTCCCGACAAACAGTAAATGCAATAGGCCTGGCGAGATACTTTTGAAAATCTGGATTGTTGATTGTATATATGTTGTGAGCCTATGACCACCATATTTGTTTTCCCATCCATTCCTACTATTTGTAGATGCAATAGGTTTCAGTAAAGAGCTGGCAAATTAAAAGACCACTTTGAATTGTTCGTACAAATTTGAGATAGATGGTTAATTACTTTGCAAATCTAGAAAATAAACTAAAGACCCGTTTTTAGTCTCTTCATCAAGTGTAATATTGATTTCCACATACAATAATAACTACATATAATTTTTTTCGTTCAACATATCATTTAGATACGGGTACACGTCTCTCCCACTAGCTTCCTCTATTCTACGTTTTCTGTTTCTTCAATTTTATATTCTCCCCTTTTAATTTCTTCGTTATGGAGTTGATATATTGCTGGATAGATTGAAAATCAATACACATTTTTGCCAACAAACACAATAGATAACACTTGTCATTTATGCCTTCCCTTGGAAAATGTAGTATGATAATAGTAAAATGTGGTCATTTAAAATTATTCTACCTATCTATTTACGTCAACATGGCCTTGTTGTTGATCATTTTAATGACAGGTCAAGGCTTAAATAATGCCAAAAATAAAACTAAAACGTGAATACATTTAATATATGAATTATTTCATATATATCTTTTTTCTAAACTTCCGCACATCATTTTCACTAAAAGGACAGCTGAGTGGGCTTGTGACCTGTGAGAGACATTTCAATCCATCCTTAAATACTGATAGTACCATAGCCAACCACTACGCACAACCTTTTTTGGGAAACAAAATCTTAAAAATTGGTAGATGGTATAGCACAAGCCTAGGCCCACAAACAACCCATATTCTCTGCATGTACCATGTTCAACAATACTATAATTGATGAACCAAAAAATAAATAAAGGCAATATAATTCAACAGTTTAAATGGAAAATTTCAATTCATCAAGATGACTAGTGCCCTAAATCCCAAACTTTTAGCCTAAAATTAAGTTTTAGGCCATATGTTTGTCTGATCAATTTGCCAAGTGAGAGGAAAAAGAAAAGAAAATTGAGATTTAATTCTTGTCCATAACATGCCCGGGTAACAAACCAAAGCTTATTTTCTTGACAAATATCTATTCTTAAGGATTGTAAAAAAAAAAAAAATCTTTGGGATTTGCTATTGAATTTGATTAACACCACCCCACCTACCACCTCTATAAATACCACACTTTCATTCATAAGATCACCAAATTGTAGCTCTTGGTATTCTCCTCTGATCTTGGCTTCCTTGGTTTAATTTGCCCCACAATGGGTTGGAAACTTCTCATGCTTTTGCTAGCTTCGTTTCTTTTACTCACTACAAGGCCGTATGTCTCTCCCTCGCTCTTGACCCAATATGAAATGAAAATCTTTCTTGATTTTGTTTCTCTGAAATGTTGAGTTAATTCCTCTTTGGAATCAGAATTACATGTGTAAGATCGATAAGAAGCTATATAGTGTTCTTTTCTTGATTGAAATTAATGACAACTTAAATCAATGGCTAAAAAAAATTGGCAAATCTCTACCACAATTTTCTACTCCCTCCATCCCTAATTAACTGTCCATGTTAATATTCCGAACATTTTAAAAAATTATTTATATCTTCTAAAGTATAATATTTTTTATATGTAATATGGATCTTGTTTGATAGATCTCGACTGATTCTATTAGACAAAATTTTGAAAATTATGAAAAAAAGTATAAATTAAAAGATATAACTCATTTAAAAAAAATTGGGAAAAGTGAAAGTGGGCAGTTATTTAGGAACGGAGAGAGTAATATCTAATGACCTACACTATGTGGTTTCCACTCCAAGATATGTTTCCAACACATGCCCCAACTAACCAATGGGGGTTAGTTCAGTTGGTCATAATTTCTGCATCTCACTAACAGGTATAGAGTTCAAATCTCTGCATCTGCATGTGAGTGTTGTTCCCCTTGTATTTGTTGGAATTATTATTCCCTTCATTGAGCTATTAGTTGGGTATGTAATGCTGATACTTGTCCCCTACCCGCTTGTAATGTACTGTAAACAATATTGCAGGCCCCTGCTCTTAGCACGGTGGCAAAATCGACACCAGTTGAAGTTTGGGTCACGCCACCAGGCCCTCTTCTCCCCACAGAGTTGCCTACAATTGCCCCTCTAGGCGAGCCACCGGTACTCCCTGGTGCACTGGTCAAACAGCCAGGGTTTCTTCCCAATCCTCCGGCCCTGTTGCCAGCTGAGCCACCAGTACCAATAATAGGTACGTACGTAGGTGTATGTTCAATTCCCTATAATTTTTAAGAGTAAGTTTGGAATAATTATTCTTAAAGACCGTTAGTGTTGAACTCCTCCGGGGTTTCTTCATTGATATTTGGTCCTAATGTTTTACTTTTGAAAATTTCTCTCGTTAAAGACAAATCAGGAAAGTAAAAGTTCGCGGCAAATTAACTAACAAAACTTCAAAAATGACAAAAATAAGCAAAAAATGAAAAGAAAGTAACTGATGTTTTTGGTTATGTTCTTATAAATTTGGATTTGCAGACTGCGAACCAAAATGTCGAGGGAGGTGCAGGTGGCATTTGAGGAGGACACACGCATGCTTCTCGGCATGCATGGAGTGCTGTGACAAATGCAACTGTGTACCCCCTGGAATTTATGGAAAGAGAAATATATGTGGCACGTGCTACACTGGTGTGACCAACCGACGTGGCAGGCCCATCTGCCCTTGATCGATCATCAGAAAGTCTACCCCGCCGCTCTCAATCATCAACGGTCAAAACAATCACCACTACTTTATATATACTACATATATACGTGTATAAGAACTTTTCTACATGAAGTACTGTGAAAAGTTTGCACATCGGCTGAATAAACTGAAATAAAATTGCAGTTGGGATAAAAATGTAAATTGTTTGGCCTTGATTATATATTATGACTTGGTGAAACTATGAATGGAAAAGCAAGTATATAATTATTGGAGATGAGATTTTTATTTTATGTGGTGTAGTACTTAATTACTCATGTATCTGGACTCGCTAGAGAGAATTGAGGAAATTGTATTAGTTTTTCCAGTTGTAAGTTGAAACTGGTAGTGGGTACGTAGGATCTATTTATTGGCTTGAAGTGAAGGACCGATCCTTTTGCATCAGGTTAGTCATTAGACAATGGAAAGATCATATAATTAGCTTGATTTGCATTATCGAAGAGCAGACTTATCTAGTAAGTAAAAGACGTGAGAAGGAATTGAGTAGGGTCTCTTAAAGCTTCTGCATATTGATGCCTTTGGCCTTTCAAGTATAATTACCACTAGTACTGTTCATGATATACTCAAACTCTTATGTACTTACACACACACACATACATATAAAATCCTCAATAAGGGCGCCCTTACCCGTATTAAGTTGCGGGCCTCCCCTTTTCTCTCATTTTCCGATCGAATTTCAATGATCCGAGCTGCTCAATGTGTTTAGAATGTGATTTTAAGAGTATCCGCTAGAAATCAGCCAAAAAAAGGACCGGGAAGGATTTTATTCGAGCAGTTTTAATTTGAACTGTTCGATAAAAAATAAACAAAAACTGCTCAGATGAACCCCGTCCCGATTATTTTTTTTGCTGATTTTTTGTAAGTACTCTTAAAATCACGTTTTGAAGACATTAATCCGCTCGGATTATCGAAATTCGATCGGGAAATGGGAGGTTCTTACCTTAACAAGGTAAAAGCGCCATTACCTGAAGATTTGTGCGTATATATATAATTGAGTTGTAAATAACTAAAATCTCAGTTAGATGACATAAGTAATATAATTGTCCCTGTGGCGTCCCATGAATAAGAAATTTTTTATTTAATTGATTGTCTTTAATAATATATTTACTTAACAAGATTTGCAAAGCAATTCAAACACTAGAATGAAATTATTTGAGCTAAAAGATTAATTTCTCGGTATTTAGTAATAATAAGTTTCCACTTTTATACAAAAACTACGAAACAAACATAACCTAAACTCAAGTTTAACCATATGATGTCTGTTCCGTATTGATAAATCTTGCGAAATTCATAATCCAAATGGAAACACAGATTTGGATATTTCTTGGGCTCGGTCTTCTTGGCCCATTAGAATGGGGTCCTAGAGGGAGGATAATATTCCAATAATTTTAAAGAAGTTCATATATCAATACACATATTACGGATATTAATACATTTTTACAACTATCAATACATTTTTCTTGAATATTAATGCATTTTTTTATCTATTATTTTCCGTCTTTAAGGCAGAGGTTAGCATTTTCCATAAAGAAATTACTGGGTATGGTTTTTTTTTAGTTTTTAGGACAACTATGAGTTATTTTGGTAACTTTAACTTCTAGTCCGGAGCCCCCTTAATTCTTCTGCTATATGATTGGTTGGGAACACCACATGATCCGGGACTTTTGAATAATCACTCCTATCCCATGCCCCATGGGACTATATTATCCCCTAAAAAATGATTATTAATCTGGTTGGGATAATTAGTCTGGAGATAAAAACTTACACAAGCACGAAACTAAAGTGAATGGAGGGATTGATAGTTGAATCTACCTCTAGGCCCCGTTTGTTAATCCTCTTAGCCTTTGGGAATGAACTACCAATTCCAAGGGACTACTGATACTTTGTTTGGTAACTAAAAATGAGTTAGGACTACCAATCCAATGGACTAACAAGCCGGGGATTAGGGGGTATTAGCAATACCCCATGGAATTTGGTATTCGTAATCCGAATCCAACCCCTTCTTATTACCAATCCCTTCTCATTACCAATTTTTTCTATCAATCCAATCACATCATCTAATCCCATCTCAAACAAACATGATATTAATAATTCCATCATCTAATCTCATCCCAAACAAACATACTCATTATCAATCCCTTCTCATTACTAATCTCATCTCCTTACGAATTTCAATCTTAATCTCATCTCCTTACGAATCCCATTCATCTATCACTGTTATCAAATGGGGCCCTAATCCCCCAATCAAACAGGACCCAAGTGTATTATTGTGTTTGGGACCCGCATGCGCTTTGCTGATGAAAGGGCGTACGTAACTGATAACTCCATCCGAAAGAAAAGCCGCGTTTAGATATAACAAAAAAGAAAAAGAAAAAAGAAGAGCCTAGAATCATCCACTGGAAACGGCAAAACCAAAACTTCCGAGGTGGCCTGGGATTGGCAAAGACTTGTCTTCCTTCCCAAGCCAAGAAGAAACCACATATAAGCACGCATACGCGAGCTGTGGTGGAATTGGAGAATCACAAATTCTGAGATTTCACAGAGAGAGAGAGAGAGAGAGAGAGAGAGAGAGAGAGAAGCAGCGGAACCAATTGAGAGAGAGAGAAATGGAAGGCGGAACAGAAGCTTTTCCGGATTTGGGAGCCCATTGTCAAGACCCTGAATGCAATCAACTCGATTTCCTCCCCTTTAAATGCGACTCGTGTCGAAAGGTAAATAATACGTAGTAATACTTAAAAAAAAAAAACTCGAACAATTCGATTGTGTTTCTTCAATTCTACTTAATTCTCAAATCATGTGCTCTAATTCTGCATGTCAATTTTGTTCAACTTATTGGGTTTCTGAAGCATGATTCGTTTTGATTAGTCAATTCGTTGATATGACGAGGTTTCGACATTGTAATTGGCGATGGGTGATGTAAAACCTTAACTATGGTACCATAAGTGATTGGCAATTGTGATTGCCTGTAACCTATAAGAGGGTATTACGGTAATATGCGATCTAAAACTCTCTACATGTAAATAAAAGTAACTGTCGTACATATTTATTAGTGAAAATAATCGCTTGTATGGTTCGGTATTTTTTCTTGCTTAATATATTTTTCGTGGAATCGTATGTTGGTTTGTATTAAAACAACCAACTCCAAACTAATTGACAAAGAGTCTCCACGGACGTGCAACCCCCGATTCGCACGTGGAGAGATCAACAAAGGATCCGGAACACACGGATCACAATGAAACAAAGTGTAACTGTGGCATAAACAAAGGGGAAAAACCTTCGAGAGCCTAGCTTTGATACTATGTTAAAGCATCCAACTCCAAACCAATTGGTAAAGAGTGAAGAGGCCGCCCAGGCTCATATACTAGTTTTGGAGGAAATAATTAACCAATGTGAGACAAATCCCAACAGTTTGGGTCACATCCACAATAGAATTTCAATTCGATTTAATTGATTCGATATGCAACGCAGGTATTTTGTTTGGACCACAGATCATACAAATCGCACAACTGCCCGAAATCCGACCACAAAAACAGAAAAGTACTAGTCTGCGAAACTTGTTCGACGTCGATAGAAACAACCGGCCGTGGGGAAGACGACGAGAAGGCACTATTGGACAGGCACAAGAAATCAGCGGACTGCGACCCAAAGAAGAAGAAGAAGCCGACATGCACCGTGAGGCAGTGCCGAGAGGTGTTGAGCTTGTCGAACACGAGCGTCTGCAAGAGTTGCCAAATCAAGGTTTGTTTGAAGCACCGCTACCCCGCCGAACACAGCTGCAAGTCGAATTCCTCCTCTGTGACTGGCAGCGCTTCTGATAGCAAGTTTTTGATTGCTTTAGCAAAGAGAAACGTTAATGGCGGTGGCAATGATTGCGCGAAGGAAGGTCGTGGCGGCATTGAGGCTGCGGCATCTCCGCCTAGTACTCCGTCTGTCAAAGCCTGTTAAACATCGTTATTATGCTTGTAGTTATGGATAACGGTGGCTGCTGCTGGTTTTTTTTTTTCTTTTTCATTTCATATACAATCGAATGTTGGACCAATTTAATCAGATACTGAAAATGTGTGACCATTTTGATGAATTGTTCTTATTGACTCATAATATTGATTGTAAGGATAGAAAGACATCATTCTAAGGGTCTAGTCGGTGGAACCGGTGAACCACGCGAGCTGGTTAGATGCGTGCGAGCTGGTTAGATGCGTGGGGCAGAGGACTTGTAGTACCTCTTTTTCTTGATCCAGCCTTTTCTTCGTTTCCGTAGTGTGAATCACCTACTAAAAAAGGAAGGGGGGGGGGGGCCCTACACGCCCTATTATTTCAGGCGGAGGACTCTTTCATTAGGGAAGGGAAGAAGGGGCCTAAGCACGGCAGATGCCGTACACTTGAGTGGCAAAAGCAAGCGAGACCTTACCTCTTTTTCCAGGCATGTTCGGACATACGGTTCCCGCAGAAGATCAAGTTGGTGAGCCGTGTGATGGGAAACCTTCCGCACGGTTTGGAGGGGATTGGGAGATGCTGCCAGGGTGCTTGGGAGTGGTGCCGAGTGCATATGGACCGTTCAAACATGTTTTTAAGGATCCAAATTAAAAACAAACTTTCCCAAAGAAGAGACGGTCGAGATGCACCGTTTGTCAAGCGGGGATCTGCTTGGCAGGGTCCCCAGGTCCGAAAGGCAGTCATAATGTACATGATAGAAATGCATAATATACAAAGTCGACACAAAGATCCTTTCTGTACCTTCCTTCAGACCGAGTGTTGACAAGGAATTACAAAAAAGAACCCAAGTAGTAAGTGCTAGCAAGAACCCAGTTCTTAAGTATAGGGAAGACCCATATCAGAATACATACAAGTGATGAAGATTAAATAAGTGAATTCATTACACCAGAGCACTACATATTTGCTGTGGATTCTCTGATGTCTTCCAAGGAAATGGTCTGCACCATGAAAACAGAGATGACCGGTAACAATGCAATCAAGATATAATGCAAAGAAACATAAAGTTCGAAAGCAAGATCCGTGTCTCTCCCTTCTCTCCAGCACATCAAAGCCTAACATGAATCATCGAAGCCTAACATGAATGCATCTATTATAAGGCTGAAGAAATCAATTAAAATCTTCTTCCCTGAGTTATCAGCCTCCCTAATGAGGAGCATGTAGATGTACGATGGTTGTTGTCACATCTTAGAACACAATAATAGCTTGTTTGTCACATCTTACCGGACTTAATGTCTATGTAAGGAACAAAAAGAAAACAAAGGAAAGAGGAAATCAAAGGCAAGGACAAGTTGTGACCTGTTCCTGGTCAGCAAAGTCATTTTCAGGGGTGAGGAATAGCATACAGTGACACTCCTTCCTGCCGTGCCAAGGAACTCACAATTAGAACACAAGTGACAGGTTAAAGAATCAAGCAACGACAGGGATTATTAAGTCGACTTTTCAATCAGTGAGGATACTATGAAAACTGTTTAAAGAAACATGTAGAAACCAAAATTCCACATGTAAAAAAGAATAATGGCTTCATAAATTCCTGCAAATTGAGGACCATATTCAAATCCATCAAAAGTTCGTTTTCCACATCGCAAAACTCTAGGTAGTTATTACTGAGAATAATAATCGTCATCACAATAAGAACCATCTTCTCTATAACAAAAGCCTGGCAATAAGATTCCTCTTTTCTAAAGAGAAGAAACAATCGAGCTCCAAATTCAGTCCGACTATGTTAGAATGCAATAGTTGGCAGCCAAAGCACCAAAGACTAACGAGGAAAAACCCATGATGAGAGTACTTGCTACCCCTACGACATCATAAAACTATTTCCACACCACTAATCCTAACTCATACATTTTGCCAAGTGAAGCACTTCATTAAGAAAGCCAAACTAAGAAGAGCAAAAGAGGTCCTCGCAAATCATTATGTCACAGATTCCACCTTCCAGAAAGATAAAAACTTCTGATGAAATAACGTTACATGCCTACCACACAAGAAGCAGATTCCACCTTCCAGAAAAATAAAAGTTTCTGATGAAATTACGTTACATGCCTGCCATGCAAGAAGGAATGCTATCAGAAGTTGACATATTTTAGACTAATTATATCAACCTCTAACTCATGGGAACACATGGATCCAAAAGCCTTGCCCAGCCTCAGCAGCTTTATCATCATAGTGCCTGAAACAAAAAGAATCCAGTGTAGGGAATTCTAAATGAGAAGAAGAAAAAGGTCAGTGTTGGTTACCTACAAGGGCAAAGTGGTGCTCCCAATGAATCTTTATGGTCAGCAAGTCCCTGTTTGTTTACCAAGTTGAGTATCTTTCAAATAACTACTTGGGTTTAAGAAAGTGATGTGATGTTGTCAAAGATATATCGGAGGAAAGAAAATAAATGATTTCCAATTTCTTTCTATTAATTTACCGATCAAGACTCTTGACAGATGAGAATTGAGATCCACAAATCATAGTACAAAGGAAGAACAATGGCTCTTAACACATGATGTCACACATGTATGAATTCATCAGCTCTGAATCCTGATTTGCTTGAGATTTCATTGCACCATCCAGCATAATAGACTTTGCATTAAATCTAATTCGATGCAAACATATCCAAAATATTACAAAAAAATTCTGCAGATTTTATTAGACTACATAGAACAACTACCAACTACGTCAAATTGCCACAATTGTTGTCCAATTAAACTGGCGAGAATTGACATTTACCCATGTAATCAATCACTCCTTGATCACAACTATTCACTAGTCCATTGAAACAAGAAGTACATGAAACCTCAGACCATTAGCTGGAGCTCAGACCATTAACTGGCTTTATCAAGAGTAAAGATAGAACTATAAGGTCCAAAACCCTCCCAAAACTGATGCTCGTATAATTTCAAATTCTGATTCATTTACAACTTGCACTTGCGTTTCCCTACTGAAAACTTGATTAAGTTCAATGCAGTAGGTGCCAAGATTACATCTTTGGCTTTCAAGAGCATCAGCTTAGGAGGAGAATTAGAAGAAAATGGACCATATCCAATTACATTAAATTGTTTACCCACTTTCAACACCTTGCTAGAACATTGACGACGCTGCACGAATCTAGATACAGATACAAAGCACCTTATAAAGCTGCCAAGCTAGTCCCTGTAGCAAAGATATCAGTTTGTGTACAGTAGCCCGAACTAATCCTAATTCTTGCACATGGCATCTCTGGCTCTGCAATGCCTTACGCCCCAAACTACTACAAGGAATTATGCTTTTTGATCTGTGTATATTGATCAGTAACTCTACTAAAGAATTGAAGACTAGCTGACTCTGTTTGATATTTGGTGTTTGCCAAAGAGGCTCGGAGAGATAGGGCTTGAAGATTTTGAAGCTTTCAATTTCGCACAATAGTAAAGCAAGGGTGGAAGATTTTCTAAAAGCCAGAGGTTTCTATGAGTTAAGAATGGGGACTTCTTGGTGTTTTCCGGAATTCTGCCTTGGAGGATTTAGGGATTTTCACTAGGTCAGTCTTTTGGCACATTTGGGCTAAAACCCTGCCGCTGTTGCCCCTGGGCGATTGCTGTAGAAGCACAGAAAAAAATTCAAGGGGGAAAAGCAAGGGGAGAGAGAGAGAGAGAGAGAGAGAGAGAGAGAGAGAGAGAGAGAGGATCATCGGCTCAAATATGTGTCGTGGCTAGATTTAGGCTTACACAGTTGAGAAGCAAAGGGACAACTGAAGAGGACGAAGTTGAATAAAGAAAGGCTCGAGACGGAGAGTTCAAGGACTGAATGGCTCTTGAAGGCGCTGGTTAATGAAGGACATCCTGGCAAAAGAAATAGGGGCAGTATAAACAAATGGAATGAACTACGCAAGAGATCAGTTATCGATTAAGCGCCTAACTCATTTGTTGCTGGAGTTGTGAAAGCTAAGTACAACACCTGTACAAGTTTTCTGGAAGCTGATTCGCGTGCTTATCCTTTAAGCTTCGAAATCTACGTGGGAAACATATGTTAGAAGCCCTAGCAATGCATATAACGTACGGTAATGGGGAATGGGTCAGGATCAATCAGGACAGATGGATTCTGCGGCCTTTGAGTCTATGACTTTCGATTAATCTCATCTCCTTTTGTATTATACTTTAAGGTGAGTGAACTCATTGAGCTTCAGATTGCACTGCCTGTTGATAGCCTAGTCAACCATTTTTCCATAAGTGGTTTTCCTTCGTCTGTTTTGCCTACCATCTACCTATTGGCATTCAACAACACAAAAATAGCAGCGCTTCCACTCCCAATGATTCTGCCATTGAAACCGTACTCGGGAAGGTGCTGCGGGATCTTAGGATCCCTAATAAAGTCAAAATTCCCGCATGAACAGTTGGCGCATGTCTGTCAAGCGTCATATAATACAATCAGCAATATAAATCCACCGGCGTATTTGTGGTATACATCACTTACAACCAATGAAGTACACAAGTAAATTGCTATTACATACTCTGATACTCAATTGCCCAAATGTAGAAGTATCGGTTGCATAGATTAAAAAAAGACAATCCAACATACCTTGATAAACAGCAGAGGTGACTCCTTTGTCGACACAAAAGTACGTTCCCGACTTACGAGCATACTGCTCCGAGAACTTCCTCATTATTACAACAGACTTCTCCGACGGTTCCACTGAAAAGCAAAGTTTGAAATAACAAAAAAATAATAATAATAAGTATTTATTACAGCACACAAATCCGCATGTGTTGATAACTCAAGTATCCGGGCCAGGTTTGGGGCCTTTGGCTTTGGCGCACCTTATTATGACACTGTCCACTTGCGGGATCAGATCGACTCACCCCAAACCAATTATTAGCGCCTAAGGGGTTAGGAGGAACCAAACCCGAAGTCCCAATCCTTGAACACTACGCTAACCCCTCAGGTTAACGTAGGGCTAGTTGGATGGTAAAATCAAATTTTTGAAATAGAGAGGGTTTGTCGTAATGTCGGGTGCTATACCTTTTGCTAAGATTACGCGGTGGTGGCGGTGGCGGAGGCAAGGAGGGGGAACGACGGAGGAAATGACAGTGCCGCCGCAAGAGGTTGAGGCCTGAAGTGAGCTCATGGTGGCGATTCGATATTAGTACCAAATTCGATACGCGGTATTTATGGTGTTTACGGTATTTTTGGGTGGAGACGAAATTTTTGTGAGGCGGTGCCGCCACTCGTTTGGGAAAAATAACGGCCGACGGTGAGAAGAAGAAAATACAGAACCACTATTCCTCGGGAGTAAGCGTTTATTCATTTCGTTAAATTGTTTTGTTAGGTGATCCTGCAAAAGTTTAATTTAATCGGAGATACTCCGTATTGGTAAGTGTTTATGCTTTGTTTGGAATATATATTTTTTAAAAATTTGAAAAAGTAGTAGAAGACTAGAGTAATAAGTAGAGAGACAGAAATCATTTCAAAAAAAAAAAAAAGTAGAGAGACAGAAAAAAAAAATGATTGAAAGTAAGAAGAATTTAGGTGGAATTTTTTAAAAAATACTTTTTAAAAAGAGAAGCAAACAAGACATTAAATTTTTTTGCCGAGCAAAAAAAAAAAGACATTAAATTTTTTTTTTTTGGGTCAAAAATGAAAAGATTGTATTGATAGACGACCAGCAACACTTAAAAAACGGAGATCATTACAAAGGATTTCGACAATACCAAACTAATCTTCTAACAAATAAAAGACAAGTAAATCACAAGGCAATCGATGTCTTTCATCCTAACCTAGACATGGCTTGACGCAATAGCGACACTTTTAAACTGCCTAACATTTAATTAATTAGGAGTCTCAGATGAGACAAAGTGCAAAGTTAAGGGCAAAAAACACCAAATACCAAATACCCAGACAATCAGATGCATTCCACCCAAGTATGAATGCACCAATGAACTCCCAAGAACTACAGATCTGCCAAGCCGCTACAGGTTGTCTCACCAAAAATATTATGTAGGGAAAGAACAATGAAACACATATATCGTTCTGAAACAATCTCGATTGAGAGAACCCGATTTTTAGACAAAATTCATTTAAAGACGAAACTAATAACTCTCATTGAATGAGAGACAAAACTCTCACAGATTATATGACAAGTCGTAGATCTGGAGAGATAGAAGAGAAAAAAAATAAAGAAAGGGAGTCGGTAGTACCATGACCTCCCCCTCCTCCTGTCGCATACGGATATGGAACCTATGGAGAGGAGGGAAAGGGAGAAGATCGAAGAGTTGTGGTAGCTAGGATTGAGAGAAAGGGTTGAGGGAGAGACATAAAAAGTTGCACCAAATATTTTAATGCTTAACAAGGCATTAATCTAAAAAGTTCAATTTTTTGTTCAAGAATTTTAAAGAAAGTAAATAAAATCCTAGATGAAGGACTGATCGAGATCAGATTGAACTGGATTTTGTTACGGCCTCTTAGAAAATGAATTTAGATAAACTGAACAAATTTCAATCGGCAAAGTGATACACGAAACGAGCATGCCCTCATCCAGATTAAACAAAATTGTCCTCTTATTCCTGGATTCAGTAATATTCTCTCGGTCTCCAAATAAATGTTCGGACCGAAAATTTAGGCCTTCAAAAATATGCTCTTTTTTTTTTCAAAAATTTGAACCTTTGCATGAAGGTATTTTTTTCAAATTTTTTGAACCAAATAAAATAAATATTTTTGAAGGCCTAAATTTTCAAATCGGACATTTATTTAGGGATGCCGAACGGAGAGTATTACGAACAGGATTGGACTTTGATTAAAGAAAAGATGGTAATTTACATTAACCTTCCTTAAGGTTTCTTTTAAGTACACTACACTGGCCCCCCAACTATTCAAGTAATACAGCAGTTTCTCTTGAATGTGAATAACGTAGATAAGTTATATCCACTCCTTTAGTCTTTCGTTAGCTTATTCTAAGTTAATGACATTAAAAAAAAAATTAGTGTAGTTCCCATTTTGTCCTTAAGTTTTCCTAGGCAATCCTAACTTTTGGGGCTAAATTAGTTGGAGAGTAAATTGATTTGGTTGTAACTTTAATTTTTTTATTCGCATAAGGGCAAAATGGAAGTTTTCATAAAGTTTTTTTAAAGGTCATTAACTTGGAATTTACAAATTTGATAAGAATGGTGCGGTCCAATTGATCTACGTTATTCTCTTTCAAGGTAATCGGTATAATTGGTTAAAATGTACGGGGCATTGGACTGGCTCCCCACATAGGGGAGTTTGGGTTTGTTTATCTTAATGGGACTAAATTCTATATGTGTGCAGCTTAAACCTAGGTATTTGTTCATATCCAATTAAGAAGTGACACATCACCATTAATTGAGAAAATGAAGAAAATTTATTACAGGCGCTATTTTGAGCTGAACCTACCTTCCAATTATACGGGTTCGATCTCGTAACGATATTGTGAACTAAACCTGCTAATTTGAACTAAACTTGGTTAGTTTTATAAGTTTACTGGTGCTAGTGCATGCCCATACCTGAAGGCACGGCGCAACGCATGCTCGTGCCTGAAGAAACGGCGCAACGTTTTCGAAACACAATCTAAATAAAGTTTCAAACACCGATTGTTTTTTGCTCAAAAAAAATAAAAACAACCACTTTTTTTTATTTTTTTTGGATATAAACGGTTGTTTTTAACTCTATCTCATATGGGATAAATTTCGTGTATGTGTATGTCTCACCCCATATGAGAGGACGTTACAAATAACTATTAAATGAAAAATGTACCTAAAGGATAGAAGCCAAGGTAAAAACTTAAAAACCTTTGATCTGGTTTCTCTTTGTAATGTTCAAAATTTAAAAATAGCACTAAGAATGGGTGTGTGTGTGTGTGTGTGTGTGTGTGTGTGTGGGGGGGGGGGGGGGGAAGGAAATCACAAAGAACTACAATGTAAATAAATCTGAAATTAAAACAAAATTGCAAATCAAACCTTGACCAAAGTTAAACAATCCCGTGATAGATGGGACAATGGTGGGAGCTTTGCAAATCAAAACAGCCATTCAAATTGAGAAAAAAAAAATGGAGTCAACTTGGTTTCAAATTGGCTATCATTGGGAGTGTGTGTAGAGACAGAGGAGGAGGAGTCATTAATCTACCCTTGGATTTTGTGACCAAACGTCCAAAACTAATCTAGCAAGAGTATCCATTCTCAAAGAAAATCACAAGGTTGAGGAGGGGTGTTGGCTTTGGGAGCGGAGAGCCAGAAAGGGAATGTAGATGGAGAGAGAGAGAGAGAGAGAGAGAGAGAGAGAGAGAGAGAGAGAGA
>BPLS01000661.1:171792-186724 GCA_019656275.1 Rhododendron kiyosumense
TTTACTCACTAACTTTTCGAAATGAAATCTACTTTTAGGGGCAAAATGAAAAATTCACCAACTTTTACCCACTAATTTTACAAAGTGGACACTTATTAAGGGACAACCCAAAATGAAATACTGGACTCTAAAAAAGGAACGGAGGGAGTGTATATATATATATATATATATATATATATTTCAAATAGCTTAAGTATTCTCGGTTGCGGTTAAATTAAAACCAAAACCAATTATAACATAATCTTGCAAAAAAATTTGCCCCAAAAGAAGTGCGCGCACAAAATTAGTTTAATTCAAGGAAATGGCTTATCTGCAATCTAGGATTCAACTGTGGACTGGAGAGGCACGGTTTAAGTGATCGCAGTCACCGCAGAGTAATTTTAAGGATCCAGATTTGTCAAACTATACTCTTAACGGTAAGAGTTTTAACATTCAGGGGCAAAGGTAAAGTGGGATCAACCCCTTTGTCCTAAAGAGGAAAAAGGTTTGGGGTTCAAAAGAATTAAAGAATGAAATAGAGTAACCATGCTTATACATTTGTGGGCTCTCTGTCAAAAAAAGTTGATACACTCTGGATTAATTGGGTGCATACCTATATTAATTATAAACCAAGCAATGTTTATGGACCATGGAGATCCGTCGTGATGTATGCCATGAGGAAGCTCATTGGCCTTAGCCTAGGTAGCCTCTAATTCAGTATGTTGGCAATGGGGAAAGCATTTTTTTTAACTGGCATTCTCTTGGACCATTAGATGACAGGTTTGGTGAGAGATTGGTATCCAATGTGGGCAGATCACTAAGGGCCAAGGTTAAGTTGCTTCTATTATTGCACATGGTGATTGGAGATGGCCTAGATTAAGAAACCCCTGTATTCAAGCCATCATTGCTTAAAATCCTTCCAGTCTAAGACCTAATCTTGATGTCGACCTCACCCTAGCAAGGCTGGCCCAAGGACAAGGTTTGAGAGACACCTGTTAGCTCAAAAAGAGGGGCCCCCGTTAGAGTTGTTATATACACGCGGAGTATATTATTTGTTAGCTATTGAACCAGAATGAGTATTCTTGGCGCTTTGGTAAGACTTGTACCATTCCAAATGTTGTGCCCAGGTTCGATCCTCGCCCATAACTTGTTTTTTAAGTTTTTATTTGTCAAAAAACAAGCCTTTTGGAAAAATTGTTGCTCAATTTTTAAACTTGTATAAAATGTAAACACAAGAAAACACCCAAGCCACTAAACCAAAGCATATTTTGCAAAAATTGTGGACACATATTTATACATATAGAAATTATTTCTTATTATATTGTAGTAATTGTTTAAAAATTTAAGGCCCACTTGATAATTTGGGCTAGGACCCCCAAATACCTTGGGCTGGCCCTACACCCTAGTGGCTCATTTACAATTAAATCTGCTTGGAATGTTACAAGGAAGAGGTACCCAATTCAACCTTGGCACAAGTGCGGGAATGCTATAAGGAAGAGGCCAAGCCACCCAATTCAACGTTGGCCTAGATGGTCTTTCATTTTATGTCTGGCTGTTTCTTCAACGTTTGAGCAGTGAGCACCAAGGATAGGTTGAGGATCTGGGGCATGTAGCTTGATGGTGCATGTCTGTAGTTTTTGTGGCAGTAATTGTGGAGCTTTATAATTGTATCTTGCACTTACCAAAAAAAAGATACTTAGCGCCTTCAAATCTAGAAATGGTTAAAGATAGTCTTTGGGAATTTATTCCTTAATTTTCTCAATCAATGGTGATATGTCACTTAATTATTGGATATATGCATAAACCGCCATGTTTGCGTTGCATGCGTATATAATTTATTTAGGGGGTGTTCCCCTTTTTCAAAAAAGAACTTTTTGGAAAAAAAGAAGGTAATTTCAAACTCAAATATAACGAAAATGAAAAATGATTTTTCAATTTTTTTTGAACCATTTAAAAGATCTCAATGAGATCTATCAATAAGATCTATATTGATAAAAAAATTATTTACGTAAATGCATGATTTTTGAGCTTGAAATTGCCTTCTTTTTCCAAAAAGTTCTTTTTTGAAAAAGGGGAACACCCCCTTACTCCCTCTGTCTCTTAATAAATGTTAATGTAATTCATGACATTTTAAAAAATCATTTATAGTTTCTAAATTATATTACTTTTTTTATACGTATTACGTAATATGAATCTTTGTTTGATAGATCTCAATCGGTTATATTAGACAAAATTTTGAAAATTATAAAAAAAAATGATATATAAATTGAAAGATAAACTAATTAGTATAAAAATTATATGAAAAATTATATGAAAAATTAGACACTTATTTATTTAAGAACGGAGGGGGTATGATATATCTCCGTGCTTTGTCTTTTTACTTTGTCACTTTTTTTTCAAATACAAAAAGTCTTTTATTTCGCAGCTACAAAAGTCGATCTCCTTTTGTTTTTGAGATTTGTCTCACCAGTATATGTTTGATAATTGCTCCAAAACCCATTGATGCAATTACCTTTTCATTGGTAAAAAAGTTACTACAACGGTCACAAATTTTTAAACCTTTATTAACGAAGGTACAATTACCTTTTCGTGTTTCCAAAATGAAGAAAAGCATTTCTCTTGATTATAAAAAAGTGCATAGGAATGCATAAAAAGTCAAGCTTTTTATTTGACTTCTTTATTTTTTAATATGGCTTTCTTGATAAGAAGATAAGAAGATGAAGCTAGCCAGAAAAGGTTGAGAAAACCGGCAAAAGTTGATGGGAAATTTAAGCCACCACGAATTGCTAGTCCAAAAAAACAAAAAGCATATATATCAATTTTTAGAAGCGACCTCAAACACAGACAGTGGCAAAGCCAAGAATTCTACTCGAGATAGAGGGACCCTGAATTAAGAGGAGAAAAAATATCATAAAAAATAAACTTTTGAGTATTTATTAAGTATATTGCACATAGCCACATAGAGTTCAAAGTTTATTTAAATATACTAGGAAAAAATGCTCTATTCAAGTCGCAAATCGTCGTGTTTTTTTTTATTTTGTTTTTTCAAAAGGAAAATTTTAGAGTGGCATTTCATGTTTTTTTTTTTTAATATTTTTTTTAACAAAAGTGTTATTCCGCAGTTTCCAATTCACCTGTGGCAAATGTAGTGATGGCTCAAACCCCACCAACCTCATCCCTTTGATCCTAGATTAGTAGTAGAAGAATTAATTTTGTCTTTTAAAAAAAAAAAAAAACTTCGCTTGTGAAACTTTAAAAAAGAAAAAAAAAAAATTCCAAAGTGGGGGTCTGGCCGGCCCCACCCATTCCCTATAGAGCTCCGCTAATTAAGGTGGTGTTCCACTTATAAAAAAGGTACTTTTTTTTTCAAACAAAAGTAATTTTAAACTTAAATATAATGAAAATAAAAAATTTTTAAATTTTTTTTTTGCACCGTTTAAAATATCTTAATGAGATCTATCAAATAAGATTCATATTGGTAGAAAAATTATTTACGTAAACACATGATTTTTGAGCTTAAAATTGCCTCATTTTTCAAAAGGTATTTTTCTTACAAAAGTGGAACACCACCTAACACATCTCTTTTTGACATACCTTAGCTATCTGAAAAAGTGATTGATGGACAGGTTTGGGGGCGTTCCACTTTCTAAAAAAATTACTTTTTGGAAAAAGAAGGTAATTTTAAGCTCAAAAAACATGTGTTTACGTAAATAATTTTTCTACTAATATGAATATTGTTTGATAGATCTCATTAAGATTTTTTAAACAATGCAAAAAAAATTAGAAAAATATTTTTTATTTTTATTATATTTGAGTTTAAAATTACCTTTTTTTCCAAAAAATACTTTTTTTGGAAAGTGGGATACCACCACCTTTCACTCGTTTTTATGGAAGGAAATTGTAGATAAAATGATAACACAACTAATACAATAAGGGAATTGATTTTGACACTTTCCAAATTGATAGCCATACCAAAATCAATTTTACATAAGAAATGATTTTGGCATTTTCCAAATTAATTTTAGCACTCCCATTTGAGAGTGCGGTTATTAATTTTGAGAGTGCCAAAATCATCCCCCTACAACAAATAAAATGAAAACAAAAAAGAGCAGCTACAAAAAAATCAGCCATAAGTGTTGGAACCCACCGATCTGCTAGTGAAAATGGGTTAAGAAATTATTATTTACGTCAAACTAGAACTCATTTTTGCCATTTCAAAACGTACATCTTCACCGTCAGTACCGCTAAAAAGTCCAGGATTTTATCGCCATGGCGCAGATCTGAGCCGGCACAATTCATAATAGTGGGGGAATAGAAGATCTTCAAAGAAAGTCTCAACCATCCTACATCAATGAAAGGAGTGGATGCAAGAGGAGGCGACGAGTTGGAGTGGGAGCAAGAGTAGGGGGTGGAACCACTGGGAGAAGGGACATAAAGAAAAGGGGAGCACCAAAATATTTTTTTTTATCAGCAGAAAGGAAGATTTTTTTTTAATCTTTAAAAAAGAGTTACAAAGATTAAAATAATTACTGGCACACCGGTTCACGGGAGCACCAAATTGGGCTCTCTTCCCAAGGATTTTCGGGAGAGAAACTCTCAACTTTCAGTAGCAAAGAATGTTTCCTCTCACTGCTTATGCAAAGACTAATTTAAAGCGACCTTTTCAACTAAAAACGTGAAACCTTTTTATTCAAGTGCTTCAAGTTTCAACAGCCATGTACGATTTGGACTCAGGGGGGCTGCTGTCCCTTCAAGGGACAGCAGCGTGCTGTCCCGGTCCAAGGGGTCCCGCTCCGGCGTGGTTCGACGATCGAAAATGTTCACTTCGTAGAGTTCGTCGAGTTGAACAAGTATGCAAAAAATTAGTTTGATCGAATATCTTTAAGTGCCTAATCGGAACACATATAACTTATTAATAATGAGTTCTAGTAGATTTGATTCAGTGTTTCGGATCTATTCTTTTCAAAACAAAAAGATTCCGATTAGGCACTTAATTAAAGATATCCAATCAAACTGATTTTTTACATACTTATTCAACTTGACAAGCTCTACGAAGTGAACGTTTCCGATCGTCGGACCAAGACCGGAGCGGGACCCCTTGCGCCGAGACAGCACGCTGCTGTCCCTCGACAGCAGCCCCCCTGAGTCCGTAGGATTTTGCACCTCCAATTAAATTCTCAAACTAACAACTTCTCCAAATTACAAAATTTTGGTTTCCCCATCCCCTTCTCTACCCAAATCGCTTTCTGTTTGTCACCACTCCGCTCGCTGCCAATGACTTCTTGAGTTGTCTGCTTCAGAGCTTTGATCGGTAGAAGGTTAGACAAGAGAAGGGCTGCTCAATGATGGAGGGGAGTGTATGTTTTATTTTATGTTGTTTTTGTTTGGATTTAGTCCGGTTCCTATCCGAATTTAGTCCGGCTTCTGTCCGGATTTAATCTTGTGGGTTGTTGATTTCCATTGGTTTTTTATGCTGTCTTTAATATGAAGCTCCGCTATCTCGATGCGTCTGGTGTATGGGTATTATAGCTCCACTTATGCCGATCCTTGTTGACAATGGTGTAGAATGAGTGATGGCTCTTGCTTAGACGTTAGACATCAGTTTCGTCTTTCTACTTTTCCTGTATATCATTAGCTTTAGGGTTTGACTGTATCTCTGTATTGGGATGGGAATTTGTTACTGTCATATGACTTGATCTGAATTGCGGTGATAATCTATAGATGCCATATGGCTTTTATAAATGGGTATGCTTCTTCTGTTGATAAAAGAAAAAAAATTAAAAAATTTTAATTGAGATGCGCACAGCTGGTTATTTCAAAAATTATTCAATACTCCCATTGTATGTGAATGGTATACTTTCTCCTCTCACAAAACATATAGGACCCACACGAGGGACACGTGTAGAACCCATATGTCATGTGAGAAGAGATAGTATACTGTTCATATACTCCAGGAGTATTGAATAATTAGTCTGGTTATTCAATAATTTGTACAGAGTACTCACTATTTTGTAAGTAGAAAAAAGTAAGAACGACTTTTCAAATCGTAGGAATTCCATAGTCTGATTTTTGAAAGAGTAATCAAAGGCCCACCTTCACTTTTATAGTATTCTCTTACAGAAATGAGGATGACCTGCAGTAATTAATTATAAGAGCAAGTTCATCAATTGGTTTCTCAACCGTTTGAAATCATTTTCTTTAACTTGCTGCAGTAAAAATGTCAAAAAACAGTAATGCTAGCGCTACTCCACCGATCGAGCGCCATTTTGGTATGATCTGAGATGTACAAGATCGACTGTCGAATTAAACTCATTTCATTTTACAATACGAATCACAAGGCTCGAACAATGTGACAAGTTTGACAATTATCAAAGTTGATGCTACATTTGACGCCTCACATTGCATTTGGCACAACGGTTTAGAGGATTTCAGCACCATTGTTGATGCCAAATTTTAACTTTAACATAGGATTTGGCACACGAGTCGACTTGCTCCGAATTAACATAAAAATGGATGCGTGTCTAAGATTTTCTTCTCGAATACGAATGATCATCTTCAAGTACTTAAAAGTGACAAAGGTGAGGTTGAGAAATGGAATGCCAGGCCAGGGCTTCTTATCGATTAGCTAGTGTCTATAAATCATGAGAGCAGACATATAGCTAGCTTCATTAGCTTGCTGCCCCAGTGTCAATGGGTTTTCCAACTTCATCATCAGAAATCATTCACATTCAATTAATGTATTCATTTTATCATGAACATGCATTTTATATCAATGAGAAGGTCAATATTTGGGGATTCAAAGTCATAGCCATTAATATCAATAAATAGTACGTACATTCATATGATCAAATACAGGGATAGGGAAATTAAAAATATGAGAACAAACCCTTGAAAAAAAGCACTGAAATCTCAAAAAAAAAAAAAAAAAACACCTGGACATCAGTCAAGCAGAATACATACAACAAGGGCGAAAGCGGCTTGCCTAGAAAGTGTTTTGGGGTCTAAAAGGTTTACAAAATAATATTTTAGTGAGATGCAAAAGTCCCGATCAACTAAGCTAGTCCTAGATGATTAAAGCCTTGGAATTAATGGGATTGGTTTGACAATATATGTGCATAAAAATGAACATATCGCCAATTTTGTCCTATTTTATGACAAGATTCATGGAAAATAAATATAATTCACTTACATTGCTCACTGGTGTACAGAATATATTGTCGGAAGAAAAAATGAACACGAAATTGAAGTGCGGACATTAAACGGTAAAAAATGGTAAACGTATAATATTTCTTGTGTTTGTTATTAACCTCCAGAAAATGGAAAACCTGATGGAACCACACATAAAGCCATATAACATACACAAATTATAGATTCAAGCCGATAAAAAAAAATTACAGAATCAAGAACGGTGTTATGAATTGATTTGTATAAACATGATAAAAGTTTTTCTATACAAAAAATTATGATATGAATTTAAAATTAATGGTATGAATTTCTACATCAAGGTTATAAATTTTTATATAACTTCAAAAGTGCATATCATACAAATTCAAGTATAGTAATATTTTTGCATTGCAACATTTTTCTCAAAAGTATGCAAATATTTCATCGACTAATTTTGTGTTCTTGAGTCGATTTGAGATTTTCAAGTATGTTCAAGTATTGTACATACTAGTGCTTAAGTTTATAGTGCTTAAGAAATGTATTAATAATAATAAAGTGAAAAGTACAACTGTACTGTTGCCGTCCGTTACAATAATGAAGATGACACGTAGGCGAAGAAGTTGAACTCCTTTTATCATTCATGATTAAGCAAAACTTTTAGACCCAAGAAAACGTCAGGCTTGGCAGCCCAGAAAATAGGAAACCCTAAAACAAGAACAAAACCTGTTCTTGATACTACAAGTGATAGCAAGATCTGATTTGCTCAAATTGAAAAAGATCTCAAAGCACTATTCAAAATGAAACATGGAAACCCAGAAATGATTATTATCTCCAGGTAGTAATTTGTTTTCATCTCAAAAGTACAAAAATATCTCAGATCCATCCAATTTACACCAACACACTTCCGAACAAACAAGAAATAATCACCAACTATGGCAAAATAACACATATATAGACACTGCCACACAGAGAGAGAGAGAGAGAGAGAGAGAGAGAGAGAGAGAGAGAGAGAGTGTTCAAACATACCACAATATTCGATTTTTAGCAAATCTCCAATGACCTAAAAAAGCAAAAAAGCTCTAACACCCATAATTTGTGAAACCTTCACCAAGCTTACAAGATCTTTCAATCACAATACACATAAGAAGTAAACACACTCACATAACTTGAAAAAGAAATTAATTATGCCTGATCTACAGCAAAAGGATCGGACCAAGATGCTTGATTCCCCAAGTAACTTTTTTTTTTGTTTTTTGCTTCTTGTTTCTTTCAAGTGGGAAGAGAGAGAGAGAGAGAGAGCTCTTCGATCACTCGAAAGTCGAAAGGCTGTGAGAAGTGGTCTCCTCTTCTTTTTTTCTACTTATTATTCAACCAACTTTCAATCTGGTCTTTCCGATCATGATGATCTTTCTTTCTTTATGTGGCTTTCTTTTGTTGTCTTTTGTCTGATCTGGTGGTGATGGGAATGATGATGGTGCTTTGAGGTGGTGGAAGCAATGATGATGGACGTGGACAAGGTAAGGTGGTGGAGGAGGAGGAGAAGGTGGTGGGGGTGGTGGTGGTGGCAGAGACGACATGATGATTGCAGTTGTGCTCAAGCGTTGAAAGAAGAGAGAGACAGAGACAGAGAGAGAGAGAGAACTCATCAATGTTTTTTGTGCCCGTCTCTTTCTTTTCCCCATAGGGTCAGAGGGAAAATGAATAGACCCACCAAAATGCCTACTGAAAAAGGAGCCTAGGGCTAAGGTAGTCATCAGTAGTTTTTCGTTTACAACTACCACGAGGTCCGATGCATGATAAATGTTTCGAGGGAAGTTTTTTTTACCAGACAAATCTATTCACGGAGTCGTGAGTTATTTACGAAAAATGCATAATTTTATTTTTTTATTTAGACAATTAATTATTGAAATATGTTTTTAATTTTTGACTGGTAATAAGTATTTCTTACCGCTAATAATTTGTCTTTTATTTAAAATGTCTAATACGCTTTTTGAACGGCTGAAATTGGTCTCCGTAAATTTTATGTATAGAACCTCTGTAAATGAAGATTTTCTTTCTTATTTTGTTGAAATAAGTGAAGAGTGAACTTTTAGAAATTGTCCTGAGAGAGTGGAGATAGTTCTAAGAACCCCATGTGAACACAATTTTTTAATTCGACTGATAAATGAACTAAAATGTAAGGTATTTGTCATTGATCATTAAAATTTCAACAGATGTCGTTTATTTAACAAAACAAGTCAAACTTGAATATTTTTTTAAAATATTCATTGAGTTTCTAACTAAAATAATTTGACCAAATTCCTACTTTACTTTGCACGTTTGACTTACGATGACTAAAAAATAAGCTATTTGAGATTGTCTTATGATTGGCTCGATTAAAATTTGTTTAAGATTGTTGACTCACTTCACAAACAATTACCAACCTTGAACATATTTTTGAAGGTCATTAAATTTTCAAAATTTTATATATAAACAATTAATTTTTTGGCTCATTCAACTCATTATCGCAAGTGGAGTAGAGTGCAGTTGGTATCTCTCTTATATTCTCATGCATATGGACTGGGTTAAATTTCTGTAAGCACACATTCCCCTTCCCAAATTCCCTAGTATAGAGTTGATTAGGCTTAACGAATGATAAAAAAAAAAAAACCCTCATTATCAACCCTACCTATTCATAACTTTAGATTAACAAATACATCAATATATTGTCGAAAGCAAGATTACTGAATCGCATCTATCTAATTATCAGGTTCAACTTGAGATTTTTGGGATCCTAGAAGAGCTTTTATTTATAAAAAAAAAAAAAAAAGGTTCACTTATAAGAGCATCTCCAATCCATCCTTATTCCTCCAAAATAGAGGATGGAAGTGATACATTGAGGGGAGATTTTGTAATTTATTCTCTTTTTTCTTCACTTTTTGTATTTTTTGGGAGAATATTTGAGGGACCCATCGTCCGTTTTAGAGTTTGGAGAAATTTCATACTCCAAATTTGCTTTTGGTCCTCCATTTTTAGATGACCAAATTTACTTTTGGAGGACCAAACTCTAAAAAGGACGGTGGTCCCTCAAAGATTCTTTCAAAAAGTACAAAAAGTGAAGAAAAAAGAGAATAAATTACAAAATCTCCCCTAAATGTGTCACTTCCATCTTCTATTTTGGAGAAATAGAATTGGATTGGAGATGCCCTAAGTGATGCCATTATAAGGATTGCAAATAGTACATATTATTGTTCCTTGATCACATTTTAATATTTAAATTTATAACTTTAGTGTGATCACAAGTTCGATCGAGGTGAACAATATTGGTAATTGCATTTAGTTGATCGAGGTTGTTAAAGCATTCAGCTCCAAACCAATTGGCAACTCCATACCAATTGGCAAAGAGTGGAGAAGCCGCTCAGGCTCATACATTTTCCCGCATGTGCAACCCCCGATTCGCACGTGGAGAGGTCAACAAAAACAAAGTACAACTGTGGCACAAACAAAGAGGAAAAATCTCCGAAAGGTTAGCTTTAATACCATGTTAAAGTATCCAATTCCAAACCAATTGACAAAGAGTGGAGAAGCTGCTCAGGCTCATATACTAGTTTTGAAGGAGATAATTAATCGATGTGGGATAAATCTCCATAGAGGTCATAATTATAAAGATGTCTAGTAGCTTTTGAAAATACCTAGGTCAATCATTATGCTTGGCAAAATTCTACAATTTATGTTTTTAACTTTCCATGAACTTAGATTTTTGCATGTATTCATAATATTCTCGAAGATTAATAGAACTTGTACTGGACCCAAAATATGTCACCTCAAAAACACGATACAATGCATCCTATCCGGTACTTAGTCGCGCATAATTGCCTTAAGGTACCGTAATATGGTGGCGCCAACGCCCCTCCCCCGTTGTACATTCATGTGGAATCTGTATATGCGGTGCCCCATTGCATAACACAACTACACATTTATGTAAGATAATGTGTTGTTCTGGAAGGAAGCACCTAATCATTTATCCAGGTTGGTGTATTGGAAAAGGCCTCTAAGGCCCATTTTAACCTAATAAGTCAAATGATTTATTTTTTGACTTTTATTAGACTAAAAATAGGCCAAACACAATATACTGTGGAATTCATAAACGTGCTGCCCCAATCCCAATTCCTAGCACAACTGTGCATTCATGTAAGATAATGTCTTTGCTCTGGAAGTCCATGTAGAGTGGATCAAGTCCATGATCGATAGCACCGTTTGCGGTCCAAAAGGCCAAGTCAGCGCGCGGCCCAATGTTGGCGGATTGGTCCAAAACCCTCGGAGAATTGATTGGAAACGGGCCAAGGATCATTACTCACCGCTTCATTCTATCTGAAGACCTTTAATTTTCAGCTGTTCAACATCGTTTGAACTTTCGAAAAGGAGAGTTTGACGTTTTTAGAAAATAATTGATTTGCTTATAACTTTTAATAGAAAACTCCGTTTTTGGTGCCATTTGTTTTCACAATTTTCTTTAGTCATCTAGTACAGTCAAATTGAGATGCTCCACAATAACAACCCGTTCATGAATTTGGGATATGCTAGTGTTGTTTTACCACCGGTTATCTTGCTCGATCTCGTCAACCCATGATCAATTGTGTTATCATGAATGGAGTGCAGTTGGTGCCTCCTTTACACATGGACATGGTTTGATTCCCGTAAGTACTCCAACTTTTTGTTGGATAGTTTTGTTTTTGTTTTTTGCGTACTTGATCTCTCGATGTACCCTCTTCGAGTTAATAAAAGTTTCGTTTGTCGAGGAAAAAAAAGAGTACTCCTCCCCCTCCCCAAGTCTCCTAAGATAGAGTAGATCATAATTTAAAAAAAACTCATAATCAATTGTGTTATCTCTGGTTAGCCGTTTAACATACATGTTAGTATTATTTAAGTTATTTAGCTACTACTCTTTGCTTCTATAACCCCAACAAGACAAATCTACTTAACTTATTATCTTACAGCAGTATTCTTTTAATTCTCAACACAACTTTAAAAGTTAAAGTGCTAGCTAAAGAACAAAAATAAAGAGTTTTTTTTTTTTGAACAGCAAGAAAAATGAAGAGTTAATGCAAGGTCTACAAATAGACAAGATGACTAAAAACCGTTCCTCCTTATATTTGATTTGACTAGACACTGTCTAATTTAGTTAGCGACTTGATTAGTTAGTTGAAACTACCCTTATGAGATCTGGTACGTACCTATTTTCTTTAAAATACTATCATTCTCAAAATTAATTGCAGTCCAATTACTAAAGTTTGTGTGGTTTTTTCGGATAAAATGATGAAGTACTTCTCTGCATAATTTTTTTTCAGCACCGATTTTAAACAAATTAATTTACTAATTTTTCCACGAACATACACACCCATCACGTAGATCTCGAGGGACATGGGAGCATCTGATTAGCTTTTTATTCGTTGGTATCTGACCAAAATCTTTGTGTTTTTATCCCTTTGCTCTTGGGTTTTGCAAAAGAAAATGAGTAGCTTGGAGGCAGGTTAACTTTTTTGCCAGTACCAATAGTTGAAGAGTCATCACACTATTCAAATCTCTCTCAATGCATTTATTTGTTTTATTGTACTGGTTTCATCTTAATTATAATCTTTATAATTAATGATACTTTCTTTGCAATTCAAAAAATAATAATGTAGAACTTTTCAAGGCACGCCTGGGGACAAAATTTTCATTCAAACTTGTGACTAGATCGTCTGTGTGTCAAAAAGAAAAAGGAAAAATTGCCTATTCAAAAAAGTACATGCAAGTTACGGTTGGTTATAAGGGCGTAAACAAAATTTTTTTTTTTGGTTGGCATAGGGCATATACATTAGAGGTTATGAGTTTGAATCTCTTTACTTTCTTGAGGTTAATATTGCTCTTGTATTTGTTGGGATTATTTTCTCTTCTTAATGAGACTATTAATAGGTTGGGTTTATAATTAACAATTGTGTTTCCAATTTGGTGTAGTTATGATACTTGTATTCTCTACTGCTCGTAATATGGTGTAGTTCTTATGCTTGTATTCTCTATTGCTCGTAATAAAAAAAACTTACATGGGCATCAAATGGAACTTCCACAAAACTTCGGGCCCAAAGTGCCATTTACCCAATAAATTACCGTCTGTTGAAACTGTGTTCCGAGAAAAACTTCCTTACAGGGTAAGGGCCCGGCTATTCGCAGCCACGTATTTTCTCCTATAGCCCACTATATTTCGGTAAGTGGTTGTTGAAAATCATAAATAACATTTCGGTAAATAGCTGTTGAAAATAAAATTATATTTCGGTAACTACATGTCAAAAATATATTCAACTTTCGGTAGACAACTGCCAAACATGTATTTTCGGTCATTTTCAGTAAATAGCTGTTGAAAAAAATATCATATTTCGGTAATTGGATGTTGAAAATGTATCTTAATTTCGGTAACTAGCTGTCGAGTCTAATTGAAAATTTTTAACGGGCTATGGGAGAAAATATGTGGCTGCGAATAGCCGCGCCCCAGGGTAATCTGTAAATATAGTTTACGAGCTCAATTGCATGTGAATAATTTTTTAAAATTGCATTGTTTAGATTGGAATTTGAATTTTTTTTGTAAAATTGTATGGGTAATAAGTAAAAAGAGGTAAAAGAGAAATGTTGAATATAGAAGGAATCTAAAGAGAATTTAAATTTTTTTTTTAAATTATAAAGAAAACAAAGCATCATTACTAATTTCAAAAATGGACGATTAAAATTGAGCGGAGCTGAATAGCTTGTTTTTCTCTCTTCCAACGGCGATTCTCCGGATTCTGGAATGATTCATCCAAGTTTTCCAACTACGACAGCGAAACCAAACCCAGTTGACCGTTGACTTTTTCAGCGCAACAACGAAGAACCCTACAAACCCAAATCCCAAATCTAAACACATCTCATTAAATTTTGAGTATAGAACTCTCTTGATTAGCCCTAAGAAAGTTGTAGAATTAAATATCTCTTAGGACTAATCAACAAGAGCCCTAGAATCAAAATTTAATTATGACCCTTTAGAATTAAATGATCAGAAAAATAAAATCTTCTCACCCATTCAAACTGATTGAAATTTGGAGCACTTAATTTTTTAACCATTCATTTAATTTCTATAAATACACCCTTTGTATATTTAAAAATATAATTCAAGAATTAAGTGTTTTAATTTGCAATTCAGTTAAATCAGAGCAAATATCATTTTTTTGGTTTAAGGTCTTTCAATAAACACCCTAAAACTCATTATTTAGTTTCAAGATTCTCTGAGGGTGTCCATTGAAAGGTCTTGAAGCCAAAAATTTATTACGACCATTTAGGATAAAATGATCAGAAAAATAACATCTTTGCACTGGTTCAAACGGATTGAAAATTGAAACACTTATTTTTGTAACTATATTTTTTAATTTATAAAGAACAAAAAAAGAAAAATAAAACAGTCGGATAAACACGATCAATTTAAACACTTTTTTTTCTCTCAATTACTTTACAAAGCCTAGAATTAGACTTGAACCCACTTTTCAAAAAAAAAGAGAAAGACTTGAACCTATTATTAAAGAGAAAAAGAAATTCAAACCAAAAAGAAAGAAAAGGAAATAAAATGAGAAAAAAAAAAACCAAATCTGAAAGAAAAGAAAAAAAGAAAAAGAAAAGTAACAAAAAGAAAGAAGGAAAAGGGCGAGAGAGAAAGAGAGAGAGAGAGGGGGGGGGCAATTGCGGAAAAGGACGGTGGGGCCCCGGGAACAAAAAGAAAGAAGGAAAAGGACGAGAGAGAAAGAGAGAG
>BPLS01000661.1:187124-226490 GCA_019656275.1 Rhododendron kiyosumense
GGGGGGGGGGGGGAAGTATCAATTTACTCTTCTTCCCAACAAACCCAAACACCAGACGCACAGAATTAACAAGAGAGAGAGAGAGAGAGAGTAAAAAGATGAGTCTCTTCACCTACACCCTGGCCGGAGGAGGTTTCATCCTAATCGGCGCCTGGGAATCCCTAATCGCCTCCCTCCAATCCCAACCCACAATCAAAACGACGCCGTCTTCTCATTCCCGCTCTCCTTCTTCATCATCATCATCATCATCGTCCATAACACTAATCGCAACCTCTCTCTTCTCCCTCTCCTTCATCTCAAACTCCCTCATCTCCATGCTCTCCGCCCTCCACTCCAAAGACGACGTCGGTTTGGTCCTCCAGCTCGAGGTAATCGCAATCGCCTCCCTCTTCTTTCTCTACTCCGCGTTTGGTCTGCTGACACACTTCACAAATTCCGTCACACTACCCTCCTCGATCCTCAATTTAATATGTTTATTCGGTTTCGTCGAAGAATTCGTCTTGTTTTACCTCCAAAGGAAGGACTCCAGTGGAATAGAGAACCACTACTTCGATCTTTTGCTTGTTCCTATAGGTATTTGTGTGGTTTCAACAGTTCTTGAGTTGAAAACGAACCCGTATAGGTTTTCGCGGTTGGGGAGGGGAATCGGGCTGATTTCGCAAGGGTCTTGGTTCCTCCAGATGGGTTTTTCGTTCTATTCGAGCGCGATCGCGCACGGGTGTTTTCGGAGTGAGAAGAGTAGAGGGAATTTCACGGTTAAGTGTAAGGGGCACCCCGAGTATCACAGGGGCAGAGCGATCGGGACGCTCCAGTTCAATTGTCATCTTGCTTTCCTTGTGGTTGTGGTTGTTGGGGTGTACTCGGTTGTTTGTAGGAAGGTTGGGGTCGGGGGTGAATCGACGCGGTATAGGCCGCTTGGGGCGGAAATGCAGCAGTTGGATAGCCATCATGATCAGTTCACGTTAGATTCGGATGATGAGAATGAGAATGGGGAGCAGAAGGCTGTTGTTGTGGTGCCTGAATTGGGGATCAATGGAAATGGTTCTCATTGATGAGGTAATTTCTAGTGTTGTTTCTTGTTATATATGTGAACCAGCTCTGAATATTTCTCTGTTACTATGTGGTTAGTGTCGAAGAGCTTGGTTCGTTATGTAACGTCGGTTTAGAGCTTGATTCATTATGTATCTTCGGTTAAACACTTTCCTTGTTTCTGGAATAGAAATTTACCACCGGTACATGGTTCAGCATTTCTATGTGAATTGTTGTTACTCGATGTTTGTCTATGGTTAAACTGTTTCTTGCGCGTAGCAGTCACATTTTGGTATGATTGACAACCTAGTGTTTTCCTTTGTGAACATCCGATCATTACTTTGAGAAACATAGGAGTTGGGCATTACATTAGCCTTGTGTGCTCAGTCAAGTTAGGCTGCAGGAGAGGTACAGTGAGCATCCGTTAGTTGTGGTATATTGCTGGTTATAGGCTTTACAATGCTCCACAGGCCGTCAACTTCTTCTCTCAGAGAATAAGCGACAAAGCTATCCGGGAATAAGCATTTCTGTGCCAGCAGCTATGGTGAAGACAGAGGATGCAAGTGTTAGATGTATTTGGATGTTAGACTATCAGTAATTCAAGACCACGGTTGGGATGTAGATGGGGACATGAGGGAGACTGATATAGTTGAGAAAGAACTTTCAGGGTCATTAATATGATGACCCTAAATTTACCTGAATGTTTGGTGTTTGAAGTGGTTGTGGTAAGGAAATGGGAAGAGCATAGATAATGCAGCATAGCAAGGATGATGAACGATTGGTGAAGAAGAGAGGAGGAGAAGAGACGGAGAAGGAAATAAAGAAAATTAGAGAAAAAGCTTATCTAGTCCAGTAAGGATTTAAAAGAACAAGCCTATCTTGTCCAGTAAGGATTTAAAAGGACAAGGAAACATAGATACAAGAACTGGACCTAATGAGTCAAAACTCCTAAATTGTTGAATTCCTATATATACTAAATATCCCATCACTCATCTGTAGGGCAGATAAACAAGCCAAATTACTCTACGTTGAACATGTATTCGACTCGTTCAAAGCTTGTTCAAGTTTGGTTTGTTTCCTTAAAAAGCCAAGCTTAAACATTTTTTAAAACCCGTTAAGCTTTCAAACCAAGCTTCAACAAACTACTATCCGGCTCGTTTTAAGTTGAGATATGTAAAAAAATTCAAGCGACTTGACATGAACCCATGATCGGCTCTCCTGATAGATAATCCAAGATTGAACATATATTCAAAGTTTGCTGAGAGTTGAATCTAAGTTTCAACAAGCTGCTGCTGTTGCTCTGTGCTTTTATTTGTTCGGTTTATTGTCATCCATTTCACGAGCCTCCTCTTTACCATTGCTTTCTCTCGGGCTAAATAGAGAACTCCCTGTCATGGTGTAGCTCGGGCTGGGAAAGCACTTCCTTTTGGCTTAAGTCGCTGTGTGTAGGGATGTAGGTTGGCAATCATGATAATTAGCTTTAGCTAATTTGCGTTTAGAGTCTTTAGACAGAGTGCTAAAACAAATAACAGACAAAGGGAAATCTAATCCCTAAACCAGCTCCTCCCCAGGGTATCCTCGATCCAAAATGTCTAACCGTTGGGTGGGGGTGTTGGGTTCGCACACTCATGAGTTCCTCCTCTTGTTCAGATCCAAGCATCACTAAGTATGTCCTCAATCGTACAACTTGTCCAATGTGTCCTATAGGCTATAATACGAGTTCTAAAATGAAATTTACTAACCACTTGCAGTTTTTGGAAGTTTCACTGAATTCCCTGCAAAAAATTGTTTCAGGATATGTAGTTCTCTCATTATTGAGATACCTTTTATCTTTGACCACAAGCTAATCATACATATACAGACCACTTCACTACTTTTAGCTGGATCTAATTTTATCTATCACAAGATGCAGAACTAGTTTTGTTGCACTTAAAAAGGTAAAAGGTTGTGTTGCTATCATGGGCTCATATGTTTCCCACCATCATCTTAAACTGCCCATAAAATTTGAATGCAAGAATCCATCTTCCTTTCCATTTCACCTTTTCTCAAATTTTTTTCATGATTGAAGATAGCCGTGACAATGAGAGATGGACACGAACCAAACTAAGCCTTGTCGAAATGTTAGGATGAAAGCAACAAACCCTTGAGCCTCCCTGCCGTGGATGAAAGCGAGTACTATCTTAGTCAATAATAAATTCATGGAAAGGAACAAACAACAAAACATGGTAAATTACTGAAAAAAGAACCTAAATTAGTTCAAAAGTGGTACTTTCCTACCTAATAGCTTGGGGATCCCGTGTTGGATGAGGTAGTAGCCATCCGATGTTGGTTTTATGAAAGCCAAAAAGTGACTCTGAAACAGTCATGACCACTACGAATCCTCTGTTTTTCCTCTTATGTTGTCAACTTTTGTTGTTTCTGCTTGAACATTTGATCATGTCATGTGGTTATGGATGAGACCAAACGATGGATACAAGGACATAGTACTTTAATTGATATTTCTGTCAAAACAATTGTCGTAGTAAATATTTTCGGTCTATACGACTGCAAAAGTGTGATTATATATGTGTAATTGTGCATCCATATAAACCTACTGACCTAGTGTTCTATCTCTATCCAAAAGTTAGGATCTAAGATGCACTCTATCGACACCTTTTTCACATCGTACAATACATTTCAAGTAATATTGAAAATCTTGGTATCCAGCAATGTCTTTCTCAATGTAACCAAGTATCTGACACGTGAGGAAATCATCTTCCATCCTGTTTGGTAGCCTAGTCTTCACAGGTAACTTTTCTTCTAGTGGTGAAGTATTTGGGATAATATGTATTTGCAAGCTCGCAAATGTTTTCGATATTGAAATATCTATAATCATCCCTAATGCTAGTAAAGTATTGCTAAAAATAATACAGAAAGTTGGAATAACTTCTTTATACATTATTTTGGGAGTGCGTTTAGCCGGTTAATTACTGAATTTTTCAAAAAAATATTGATGAGCGGGTGTCAGAAGTATTATTTTTTTTTAAAGAACATTGGGCGGAGAATCTATATGACTTTTATATAAAACAACCTTCTATAATTCTAAAAGAAAAGGAGTTCCTCTGTTCCATACTGTTGTTCCACCAAGAACGGACGTGTAATTTTTGGATACAAAAGGTGTGGTGGGGTGATTTCTTCGGTTCTTAATAGGTCGGATCTCCTCCTTCGAATAGCTCCCTCCTTTCCTAAGCAAGCCTACAAAATAGGGAACCCGTTATTGCTGTCCAGCCGTAGCCAGCCAGAGGGCACTTAGCTGCCTACAATAGACACCAGAGAGAAATGATAAAGTATATCCCTTAGGTTTTATACATTGAGTGTACTAGCACCCAAGTACGTCCATGCTAGGCACGAGCCCCATATGTTAGCCGTAACTGTTTCCGGTAGGCAAAGTCATACACGCTTGATGTGCCCTGTTTCCTGTTTCCAGTAGGCAAAGTCATACACGCTCAATGTGCACATGGCCGAACACACGTGTGGAACCGTGACATTGGGCATGGGCTCTCATGTTGGGCTCGCTAAATTGGCTCCAAGCGTCCGGCATGTACGAGCCCCAATAGGACGTGCTTTCCATGACATCTGGCCTGCTACCTCATTGGATTCGGTCCACTACAAAAGGTAAAGTATTTCCGTCCATAATTTTTAAAATTTGTGGGCATCAAATTAAAGATCTCAATTAGTTCTTTAATTTGGTGTCATGGAATTATAAAATTATTCCTGGAGGTACTTTATTGTTTTTTTCAAAAATCATACGTCCTTTCATAGTATATCAAAAGTATGGAACATAGAGTATGAAGCTTGGGTTGGGCGATTGTTCGGAGTCATCCGCGCTTGGGTCTATTATCTAGATTGGGGAAGATTGTCTCCCTGTTTTGATTCAGCATTTATTTCAATTGAAAACATCTTTGGTAATGATTTTCACTCTCGGGTTTTGTAATTATGCGATGTATTTTTAAGGGTTATTGAAAGAAAAAAGAGAAAATTATGAGATCTGGATAAGTAGTTGGTTTTTTTTCTCTCTCCCCTTTCTTACCTTAATCGGTTGATTTTTGGCAAACAAGTAAAAATTGGCGATTGGGCAGATACCTTAGTCATTGACTGTCTCGGTCAATTTTTTTTTGGGCTTAACCAATTTTGGATAGGGCAAAGGCTCCTTTGAAGTCGGGTTTGAATTGCATGAAGCATTCGCATCTCGGCTGCTATCTTGACAATCAATGACTAGTTTTTGAGGAAGATGCTTTGTTACTGATAAGAATCTGTTGGCACATTCGGACCATAAAACTGCTTTCGAGTGGTTGCTATTGCACCGTCTGTCCTTGGCGATCCAAAAAAGAAGTGTAGAGAAGCAAGATTCTTTTGGGTAGGAATTTGAATTTTCCACTTGGCCACACTATTGCTAGCCAGCCAGTCGGCACATCTGTTTGATGTTTTTGTTAATCTTATTTTGCTTCAGGTTTGTTAGTTGGGCCGGTATGCGCGGGTAGATTAATTCTGTTTTGTGGCTCTTCAGGCTTCTCCTCTTATACTCCCTTAATCCCTTTTCTAGAGTCCAATATTCTATTTTGGACTGTCTCTTAATAAGTGTCAATTTTGTAAAGTAAGTGGGTAAAAGTTGGTGCTTTTTTCATTTTGTCCCTAAAAGTAGATTCCATTTTGAAAAGTTAGTAAGTGTAATGATGATGTCTCCATAGAAGGTAAAAATGAAAAATGGAGATAAAAGTTGATGTGAATTGTATAATGATGATATTTTCTTAATAAGTTGAAGTTACGAAGTAGGACACTTGAAAAGGAACGGAGAAAGTACCATTTACGGACACTTGAAATGACATAATTGTGTGTTTTGTATATATCTTACTATCAATAAGGAAAAAATCTACGGTACACACCACCATGAACAATCTTTGTGGCTCATTTTTATGAGTTTTTTTTGTCTTAATTTATGAGTTTTTGTGGCTCATTTTATGAAAGTGTGTACGGTACACCCTTACGAATTTTGCGGCTTACTTTTATGGATTTTTGTGGTCCCATATATGAGATTTTGTGGTTGTTTATATATGTATTTTTATGGCTTACTTTTACAAATTTTGTGGTAAAAAAGATAGCTAAAAGTAAAAAAAGATGGCTCTAGGTTACAAATTTTGTGGCTTACTTTAATGAATTTTGGGGTCCTCTTTTACGAATTTTCGTGGTATTTAGGATTTTTTGTGGTTAAAAATACGAGTTCGTGCATTTACGGGTTCTATAACTCTTGGTTCAATGCAAAAGGTGTTGCAATCTTAGAAGAACTGTTATAAGGTTTAAATAATGTATTCTACACCCAATTACCAAAAAGGAAAAAATAATAATTATACACCCAATCTTTGCAAGTGGTTAGAGTTAAATTTTATGCTCCCTTTGTCATTTTTTAAGTGTTCCGTTTCGTAATTCCAATTTATTAAGAAAATATCATCATTATAACTTTCACATCAACTTTTATCTTCACTTTCCATACTTACCCTCTATGGAGATATCATCATTACACTTTTACTCACTAACTTTTCAAAATGGAATTTACTTTTAGGGGCAAAATGGAAAATGTATCAACTTTTACCCACTAATTGTATAAAATATACACTTATTAAGGGGCAACTTAAAATGGAATACATAACTTTAAAAAGGGGACGGAGGGAGTATTTAAAAATCAAAGCTGTAGCCTTTCTTTTGTCTAGAAAGTGAAACTGAAATCTTGCTATTGATAATTAGAAAGCGAAGAGAGAAGAAATCAATTTAAGGAATTTTGCTATTGATACTGTCAGTTTTACGTCCTTCTGATGAGGTTGCTAATATATTTTATTCTAAATTACGAAGGAAAAAAAAAAATTGCAATATAAAGGTAGAACGAGCTGGTTGATGCTAGTTTACGAATATTGCATGGCATTTATTCGGGGTCATTCGCGCCTTGATCTAGTGTATCTACACTTGGGAAGATTGTCTTCCTGTTTCTCTTCGGCATATATTTCATTTGAAAGCATCTTTGGAAAATGATTTTTTCACTTCGGTTTTGGCACACATGCAATCTACTTTCCAAAGACTGTTTCTGTTATGTCAAAGAAAAAAAAAAGAAATATTATTTTTATTGATTTTTGCAAACAATCAAAATAGGCAATTTGGGGCAGATATCTTTGTCATTTACTCTCTCAACCAATTTTTTTTTTTTTTGGCTTAATCAGTTTTGGATAGGAAATTGAATTTTCCATTGGGTCACTATTGATGGATCTAATAGTGTAAACTTTGTAATACTTTTCCATTGGAGAGAAAATATTTTTAAATTCACTATTATCCTCTCCCGCTATTATTCTCTCCCGATATTACTTCAATTAGTATTTTCTTGATTTTGTGAGGCTTGGTGCAATATATTAACCTAGCCTCCAAAAAACATTTACAACGTCCTATCATGTATGTATCTATGTATATACAAAACCAAACTAGATAATAACAAAGATTAATAATTCATGACTTTGAGATTAGTCGATGTGCAAGCAATTAGCTGAACTGGACGCTGAACCAAAAAAAGAAGAAGGTTGCGCGATAAGATAAGTACTCTGTATTACTCTTTGATAAACACTGATACATCTTAACTTGAACACATAATTAATGGTACTCTCGGTATAGGGAAAAAAAGGAAAAACACAAACAAGAAATACCCCATCTTTTGCCCTTTATTTTGGGGTTAACGCTAATTCAGTTACTTCCATATATATGGCGTCCATAGATCAAAGTATTCTTAATTTCACGCGTATAAAGTCCTAATTCCTTGTATATCATCGGCATTCAAACCTTTGGTTGTTGCTGCAGGAATGGAAGGCCACATAATAGCAGCTTGGACATTGCTATGGCCAAGTCCAAGAAGGTGACCAATTTCATGCAAGGCCACAGTCTCTAGATGAAACGAGCCTGCGACTGGGTTCACGGTAAACGAAACGTCCCCGTTGTAGTGGAATCTCCCATTAGTTGGGGCGAAGGCATGAGCCAGGGCACCATTTCGCCCAGTGAATGGTGCCCCATCCCCATGGTCACCGCGGTAGAACCCAATTTTAAGATCCGCACTCGCGAAGTTTTGACTTTGGGAGAATCTGAATTGTGTTTGGGAAGCCCATGTGTTGAATGCTCTAGCCACGGCAGATATGGCATCCGAGCTGGTTCGGGGAGTAAACGCATAAGTGAGCTGGTACCGAGTCGGAGGCCATTTTGGGTTACCGGAAAAGAAAGTGAAATGAGAGACAGTGTGGATGGTGTTGTGGGTGTGATTGGCCTCTTTTTTGCCCCCTCGCATCCAGTTGGTGCCATTGACGATGTCAGGGACCCCACATCGAGGGGCAGTCATTTGGGACACAGTTTGGGCATCTAAAGCTCCGGTGGTCTTCAGATGATAATTTAGCTGGTATGTTTTGATGGCGGCCTCCAACGAATCGTCAAAATTGTCGTCGTTGGTACCGGTTTTGTTAGGGGAGTAGTTTAGATAACCAAATGCCTCAAGATATTTCTTTAGTTGTTGGAGGCCTTTTACTGTCTCGCCTTTGTGGCATCCTTCCAAATGCTTAATAAAGTCGAAGGATGTTGGGTTTTCAGCCTTGGGTTTTGATGGCCTTGCATGAGAGGGGAGAGAAAGGGCTAATGAGAAGAGGAAGATGCATAAGAAAATCTGGAAAACTTTTGTTGCCATTTTTGCGTGAGAGAGAGGGAAGCAAGTAGCTGGCTAGATGGGTACTTGGTGGATTTGTGAATTTGAATCTCATCTCTTAGGCCTATTTATGGCCTTCTATGAATGTGAATTTCTCGAGTTGTTCTTCCAAGCAGTTACCTTTGTTATGACTTGCTTTGGTCTCCCGGTCGGGACCACCACAACTTAAATTGTTCTCAATTTCTTGATTTTATGCATTCATATGCATTTCTAGAATGGGCCTTAAAGAAAATTGGGTCGGAGCATATTCAATCTATATTCGGTCTAAGTGATTTGGGGGATTCTTCACTGTTATTCTATAACGAATTGGTCCTTAAGCATGCAAACTGCAAGGGACGGATCAATGCAAGTACAAATTCCATTTCTTGTCATGTTGCTCGTATTTTGCTCTGCTCCTTTCTCAATATACATGTTTATCTAGTAAAGTAATATAAGGCTTAATTTGCATGTAAAAAAGAAAAAGAAAAAGAAAAAAGAGGAGCATGGAGCAGTAATATATGGTTTAATTTGCATGAAAAAAAAAAGGAGGATGGAGCAGTAATATATGGCTTTCTCGATATACCGCAAGGGGCCGATGACTTACGATCTATATGTGGGCAGACTCTCGGGGTGCTGTGAATAGGCTAACGTGGAGAACACTAGATGGAGCAGTAAGAACACAAGATGATTCCCCATTTTAGGTCAAAATTAGGCATTGGCTGTTTGCATTTCTTGTTTTTTCCTCTCTTCTTCTTCCCCCTATCGCGGTGATGGTCTGTTTGGGGAACTCTGACCACACAAAGTTTGAAGAAAGGCCCACTCTATTAGTCCATTGACCAACTTCCCAAAAACCTCCCTCCAAGTGGGAATTCTTGATTCGAAAATCCCAAACATCTCCCCCTTGGATTTTGAGATAAATAATAAGACGAGTACGTAATAAATGGAGAGAAATTTATTAAAAATTGTGTACAGAGAGAGAATGAACGATTTTGACACACCAAGCGAACAAACCCAAGGGGTATCATTTGGGATTTTCGAATCAAGATTTCCCACCAGAAGGGTGTTTTTTTTTTTTGGGAAAGTTGATCAATTGACTGATGAGTTTCTAGAGGGAATTCTAATCAACTGACTATTTTTAAGTATTTTCCACAACATAGTACGCTGTCGTCTAAGACGGGTAGTACGAACTCTTCCACTATCAAAACCAAAGACCAATAAATTGGCCTCTGTCAAAACTGCCATAATTTAGACTCTTGACTTTGGGTCAATTAATTTTGTTTATTGGAATATTTAAATATTCATCCTCTTTATTCATGTCATGTAAGAATTCGTCCTACCCTTTTTTAATGCTTATGTTTTCATCCTCTTAGTGTGTGAATTACCTTTCTTACCCTTTCACTATGATATACATATATTATGTTTATTGCTTTCCCAATTTAGTGGGATTGGATTTGATTATTTTTCCAATTTAGTAGGATTGGATTGGATTAGATTGATTTCCTAATTTAGTGTGATTTGGTAAATTTAAATATGATTGATTACTTTTATTTTTTTATCCTATTACTTTCATATTTCAAATTAAATCGCATCGAAACAATCATAATTCATGATTTTTTAGTGATTTGAATATGATTGATTACTTTTATATTTCAATGATAATATTTGGGGGTATGTCATGTTTATTAAATCGGTTTCAAGCTAGATTAGATTACGAATGGTCATGAAACGTTGAATTCGACATGATAATTTAACCATGAAACTTTGATTATGATAAGACTTGTTTTGATGGTAATATAACCATATTTCATAGAATAAGATCAATTTTTTTAGGAATATGACATGATAAGTTGACCACATCTTTGCATGTTTACTTCATTCTTTGAGTTCACCAACTAGACAACAAAAAGTCATATTTTCCATTGATCTTATTACACGGAACATGGCTAAATTACCATAAAAAAGAAATAACATAACATATTCAAACCATTACATGGTTAAACGGTTAAATTACCATGACATTACATGGTTAAATTACCATGACGATTACAACGTGAATACGATAAATTTCCCATGATTCGAACAAATCGTTCATGGTAAACGGTTCAAATTTCAAATGAAAATAACAGAGAAACATATTTTCTCAACGGTTTCAATTTCATGGTAAATGGTTTCAATTTCTTTGGATATTTTCTCAACAGCCAAAACAAAAAATTACGGCAATAAACAAGAGTTTTGGAAGATAAACTCCAGCAAAGGGATTTCCTCTAGAACCCAGTTAAATCGAATGGGAGTAGATGAGAAAATCCCGAATAAATTGTACCAAAATAGCCCTCAAATCATGAATCGAACCAAAATATGAATAAATCAAAAAACGTGAATAAAACGAACCAAAACAAACATCGCAACCAAAGCGTAGCCCTCGCTGACCAATAACGACTCAAGCCTAGCTCTCGCTGACCATCGGCGAATGTTTTCTGGCCACCGACGACCCTCGACAGATCTTGAAATCCTTGGATCTGGTACCTTGCTAGTGGTTGTTTCGAACCCGAATGCCCCTCTAAATACCTTACCCTGTCACCGAACCGTCTCAAAATCCCATTCTGGTTATTGTCTCAAGCCCAAAGCCGCCGATGAGTTGCATCGCCCTGACAAATTATGTCGAGCGCCCCGGTTTCGATACCATCGCTGCCATGGTGGGCGGAGCTATATTGGTTAGCCGACGACGAAGGGCTGGCCGATGGCAGAGAGGCCAGGGAGGACCGGAGGAGGGGAGTTTGGACTTGAAAATTCGGAGACGAGGCGGACACCGGCGACAAATTGGAGGACGTTGTGCTTAACAATGACGATTCTGTTGACGAGGGGGAGTTGTGATCATGAAAACTTTCCGCTGGAATAGATTGTGGAGAGGAAAATACTGGAAGAGAATCAAGGGAGAGGACATTAAAAAGGGGGTGGTGTGGGGAGGGGTGGGGGGAAGATCAACTTGTTGCCGGATTAAGTGGTGGGATGGGTTTGTGGTGTATTTAAGTAAGAGCAATTCACGGGATTTCACCAGCAAATTCTATCCCTAAAATAACGGCTAGGACCCATAATTTTAAGATATCATCCCAAAATTCATTGCCTATATATGATATTGGTTTATCATATAAATAATGAAAAAGGGCAGTATTGGGAATATTTAAATTTGAGGATGCAATCATAATCCCAAAAAGTCAACGGGATGGAAACATAAGTTCGTTGGAGTTTGAGGATGATTATTTAAGTCTCCCTTGTTTATTTTCAAAGTCTCCATTTGTAGAAAAGCAAATTGGTCTAAAGTCCAAAAGAAGAGGTCTCAAAGTAGATTTAGTCCAGTTTAAGTTTCAGTGATATGTAAAGTCCATTAATGAAAATATTTTAGAGTTTAAGGTCCGTGAAAAGATCAAATTGCCTTTAATGAGACAAAGGCTTTGTTTGGCTAACACAAAAAATGTCTTTTTTCATTTAAATGAACTTAAATGAGACAAGGGCCTTGTTTGGCTAACACAAAATATGTATTTTTCGTGTTTTTCGATCTTGTTGCACTTTCATAGGATATCTTAGGATTTTAGGCACTTTTATAGGGTACCTTAGGGTTTTAGGCACTTTTATAGGGTTTTAGGGTTCATTTTCCTATTATAGGGTTTTAACGGTTTAGGCACTTTCATAGGGTACCTTAGAGTTTTAGGCACTTTCATATATAGGATACCCTAAAATTTTAGGCACTTTCATAGGGTACCCAAGGGTTTTAGGCATTTTTATAGGGTTTTAGGGTTCATTTTTCTATTATAGGGTTTTAGGGGTTTATGCACTTTAATAAGGTACCTTAGGGTTTTAGGCACTTTCATATATAGGGTGCCCTAAGATTTTAGGCACTTTCATAGAGTACCCTAGGGTTTTAGGCACTTTCAACGCCGGTCAACCTTGGTCAACGCCGATCAACCTTGGGAGGGTTATTTGTAAATCTTAGACATAATGTCTTTTAGACTTTAGAGGAAAATATTTTTGTTCTTATCCTGATAAAAACCCTTGTAGTATGTTCTCCTACTCAATTTACCCTTTGTAGAATGAGCAACTATTCATAATTTGTTGCTTCGAACATTCATTTTATCCCAACTAAGACAAACACCAAAAATACAATTATCATCATATTTTTTTGGTAAATGATAGGCGCGTAAATGTTCATATACGCGCCCTCTAATTTATCCTTGCTAAGTCTATTATATATTATCACTCGGAGTTTTATACTTTATTTTTGTGTTGTAGGTATTTGGAGGGTTTGATACAAAAAGTGCAAAGTTAGAATATTAAATGGTGCTCGAAGATTGGACTGTTCGAGTTTAATCTTAAGAGCAAAATGAAATCGAAGATTGGACTGTTCGAGTTTAATCTTAAGAGCAATATGAAATCTTACAGTTTAGCACTGATTGGCCAAGGAATGGACTGTCACTGAAAGTAAATAAAGAGTTGGGCTTGAATTTATTCTATTACATGGTGGGCCAAGGCTTAATAGGGAGGAGTCGGCTGCGAGTAAAAAGAACAACAAATTAAATAGACATCCTATTTACAAGACTTATTTAGGTGTCCATCTTAGCGGATTTAAATACTTATGTTCTCATTCTCAAATTGTCATGTTATCCTATTATACCCCTATCTATCTATATATTAATATTAATAAATAGAATAATTTAATTTTCTTTAATTACCATGCCCCCACCCATAGCCGGCCCAATGGGAAGGCCCAAGAGGCCACCGCCTTAGGTCTCCATATTTTGGGCAAAAAATGGGACATGCCTTCCTATATAAGTATATATATTTTCTGTGTGCAACTATAATACAAATTCCTTTGGTAGTTTAATGGTAAAGTATTTTCTCTTTCACATAAGATGCTTAGGTTTAAATCCTGAATTTTTTTTTGTAGTGTTTTTTTGCCAAAAAAATTTTCTCCTATCACACAAATTGGGACTGTTGTGATTCAAAACTAAGTCCATTGAATATTATTGCAAGTGCACAAGCCATTAAGGCCGAAATATTTATCATATTGAATAGTATGAATGAAAATTATATATAGAAAGGTATTTCTATTTATTATTTTTAAATTAAAAACTTTATGTAAGGCACTATTCCACCATTTGGCTTAAGGCATCCAAATGCATTGGACCGACCCTGCCCCACCCCACATTTCAGGGATTAGGGAATCCCATTTCAAACCAGTTATGTTCCTATTTTCTCGTCCTCGTCCAAATCCAATCTTGGGCCGCCGTTCTCCAACACCCTTCGGCGACCCTCTTCCACAAGATTATCTCTCACTGGTAAACCTCCACCTTCCCCTCTCTCTCTCTCTGGCTCGGGCCGTGTTTCTCTTTTAAGCAAAACAAAAAAAAAAAAAAAATGAAAGAGAAAAGCTTGTACTGGCAGCCATGGCCGATCACCTCTACCATCGCTGATCAACCCCACCATCGCCGATCAACTCCATAGTGGCCGGCTGACACTATCAAACCCATCATCAATTTGGATCACTCTCTCTTGATCGATGACCACCGTTGCCTCCCGATGCATTCGCCCTTGACTGCCCGATGCAAAATTATCATGACAATTGAGGATCAATTATGGCAACCATTTTATGAGAAATTCTGCAAATTCTGCATTTTTTAACATGACACATTTTGGTACAAAATTAGTCAACAATTAGTAAGAAGCAACTATGACTACCATTTTATGACAAATTATGCAAATTCAGCATGTTTTAACATTACACATTATAGTACAAAATCAGTCAACAATCAGTGAGGATCAACTATGACGACGACAAATTATGCAAATTCAGCATGTTTTATCATGACACATTTTGTCACAACATGACAAAATCAGTAATTATTCAGAACAATCAAAATTTCAAAGTACCCAAAAAAATAAAATTCACGAACAATAAGAATCCATGGTAAGTTGAACCAATATGATTCCAACAATGGTTCCTTTCAGTCCCCAAAGAATCAAAATGCTTCAGCTTTTTCGATGGAAACCGCCATGGATGGAAAGAGACTCCGCGAACAAAAGGAGAAGGGGAAACTAACCCCATGAATGAACCAAACAACAGGAACAATATTTCCATTTCGTTAATGTTCAAATAGCTACCACAATCATCAATCGACGACAGCGTATTTGCATTCTTCCATCGCCAGTCGACTGCGGCATCGCTCCACAAATTAACCGATCTTGGCTTTCTACCACTTCTGGTGGCAGAATTGAGGCTTATGCGAGAGAAATTCGACAACGGCCCATGAATAACTAGATCTGGTTCGGTGGAGAAGTTATTCCATTGTTTTGGACCACCAACTAGAAATTCCATGATTCCAAAACTCTTTCTAGGGCAACGGCAGCGAGGTTGTAGGACGGCTGGACCGACGACAATCAACGGCGGCGGCGGTGGCGAGGTTACATTGCTGGATCATTGGTTCGTGGCAGAGGAGGCCAGGGGTGGGGTGTAGGGTTTTTGGTGAATTAGAAGCCGAGGGGAGAGAGAGACGGAGATAGAGAGGAGCGAGAGTTTTGTGGGATTATGCTAAGTGCAAAGAAAATAGATAAGGAAAATACCCTTAAAGTGTACATGAACGGCACAGATGCACTGCACAGTGAATCTAGGTCGTTCATGTATACTTTAAGGGTCTTTTTTTTGCCAATTTTCTTTATCGCTAGTACTTCTCATGGCACAAATTATGGGATTGGGGTTTTAAATAGTGGTTTAATGCATCAGAGAGAGGAGTTAAATGATCCATGATTTTCGGTTACAATTTCTTCTTCTTTTCTTATTAAGGGTTAATCAGAAACAAAAAATAGTTTATCTATATTAATAAAGGGTGTTATTGGTATTTTTTGAGTTTCAGGATGGAGAGTTAAATATTCAAATCACTAAGGCTCCGTTCAGTTGTCGAGAAAGTTGTGTAGGAAATTAATTCCCAGAAAAAGTGAAGTGAGGTGAAGTAAAAGAAAAAGAAAATTGTTTTCCTGTGAGTGTTCATTTGACAAAAGAATTTTGCAAGAAAAATTAAGGTTTAGTTGTTCATTTGTCAGAAAAAAGAAACTTTCAGGAAAATTTTGTTAGTGCTCACTCATTTTCCTTTTCCTGCGACGCAAAATCCTGTGTTTTTTGCAGGATCACCTTTCCTGCAGGAAAACTAAATTGGTAAGTCATAGAATTTTCCTGCCAACTGAACACTAGGAAAGTTATGGGAAAATTGATTTTCCCATCCTTTCCTGTAATTTCTTGGCAACTGAACGGAGCCTAAGGGTGGAGACTTAAGTATTACTAGGGGAGAGGACTCCTATTTAACTACCCTTGAAAGAAAAAGAAAACAAGGGTTTTCGGGGATGATGATATCAGCAGTTTATAAAAGTTGGATCACTACCAACGCAAAGAGAGTAGGAAGAACGGGGCTGCCGACTGCGTGACAAAGAACGGGCAGCCATCAGGAAAATTCCTTTGTTCTGAATATTGTTAAGTTTTTTTCTTTTTCTTTCAAGTATTGAAGTTTTGTTCAACTATTTACACTCCGGCAATTCGTTTTAATTTCTGTTCTTAATTGAAGTTGTTCGTTGGTATTCAATTAGTTGTTATCTCTTGTTTATTTTTCATCTCGCGTAATAAAAACATAAGTCAAACAAGGGTTTCTTCGGTTTCTCGCTTTATAGTGAGTGAGTAGTCATTTAGATAGGGTTACGGAGTGATTAATTAACACGTCGTGACCAGTTTGAGCATTGCTCCTATTTTCAAATGATAAAAAAAGGCAATTTTAGATTAATAAAGAATATTCGTTAGACGAACCCGGGCATCATTGAAGCCCATGTGAACGGGAAAATGGACTGTATTACTCTTTGATAACCACTTATACATCTTAACTTGAACACACAATTAATGGTACTCTCGGTATAGGGGAAAAAAAGGAAAACACAAACAAGAAATACCCCATCTTTTGCCCTTTATTTTGGGGTTGACTCTAATTCAGTTACTTCCATATATATGGCGTCCATAGATCAAAGTATTATTGGCCAAAGTATTCTTAATTTCACACGTATAAAGTCCTAATTCCTTGTATAACATCGCATTCAAACCTTTGGTTATTGCTGCAGGAATGGAAGGCCACATGATAGCAGCTTGGACATTGCTATGTCCAAGTCTGAGAAGGTGCCCAATTTCATGCAAGGCCAGGCCACAGTCTCCAAATGAAACGAGCCCACGACCGGATTCGCGGAAAACGAATAGTCTGCGTTGTAGTGGAACCTCCCATCAGTTGGGGTGAAGGCATGGGCCAGGGCACCATTTTGCCCAGTGAATGGTGCCCCATCCCCATGGTCACCACGGTAGAACCTGATTTTAAGATCCACACTCACAAAGTTTTGACTCTGAGAGAATCTAAATTGTGTTTGGGAAGCCCATGTGTTGAATGCTTTGGTCACAACGGATATGGCATCCGAGCTGGTTCGGAGAGCAAACACGTAAGTGAGCTGGTATCGAGTTGGAGGCCATTTCAAGTTACCGGGGAAGAAAGTGAAATGAGAGACAATGTGGATGGTGTTATGGGTGTGATTGGCCTCTTTTTTGCCTCCTCGCATCCAATTGGTGCCGTTGACGATGTCAGAGACCCCGCATCGAGGGGCCATCATTGGGGACACAGTTTTGGCATCTAAAGCTCTGGTGGTCTTCAGATGATAATTGAGCTGGTATTTTTTGACGGCGGCCTCCAACGAATCATCAAAATCGTCGTCGTTGGCACCAGTTTGGTTAGGGGAGTAGTTTAGATAACCAAATGCCTCAAGATATTTCTTGAGTTGTTGGAGGCCTTTTACTGTTTGCCCTCTCTAACATCCTTCCAAATGCTTAATAAAGTCAAAGGATGTTGAGTTTTCTGCCTTGGGTTTTGATGGCCTTGCATGAGAGGGGAGAGAAAGGGCTAATGAGAAGAGGAAGATGCATAAGAAAAGCTGGAAAACTTTTGTTGCCATTTTTAAGGTAGAGAGCGGGAAGCAATTAGCTAGATGGGGTACTTGGGTGGATTTGTGAATTTGAATCTCATCGCTTAGGCCTATTTATATACTTGTATGCGGAAAGTATGGGTGTTGTGTCACGAACGTTGAGAGTTCTTGGGTCCCCCGGGGTTCCCGTTCCACAGTCTCGGTCAAATTTTCATGAAGAAAATATGAGTGTTTGCTGTTTAGTCACGTTGAGAGTTGCTCTTTAAAGCGGGGGCTACCACAGTGTCATACTCTGTTTCGATGTTATTTCTCGAATATAATTAACTAAGCGGAAAGACTTGAATATAATTCGTCGTACTGTTTGCAAGTGTGCATTTTTGGCTAACAAGCACCTCAAGAATCATCTGAAATAAGTTCGAGTAGCTCTGTTTGGGAATTCTCAAGGTATACGACAGTAGTTTTTGTGTGTACGCCCATATGGGGTAGCCAGCCAGTCGGCACATCTGTTTGATGTTTTTGGTTAATCTTAATTTACTTCAGGTTTGTTAGTTGGGCCGGTATGAATGGATAGATTAATTGTGTTTTGTGGCTCTTCGGGCTTCTCCTGTTATACTATTTACAGACACTTGATATGGCATAATTGTGCACTTTGTATATATCTTATTGATAGATATGCTATTAGTGAGGAAAATGACAGATTTTGTAATGCATTACAATCATAAGTTAAATTCACTATTATCCTCTCCCGATATTACTCCAATTATTATTTTCTTCATTTTGAGCAGATAATAACAAAGATAAATAATTCATGACTCTAAGATTAGTCGATGTGCAAGTAAACTGAACTGGACACTTAATAATAAAAAAGCTGAAGATTGATAAGATTAAGACTCTGTATTACTCTTTGATAAACACTGATACATAATAACTTGAACGTACACAATGGTAGTGATCAGTATATGGGGGGAAAAGCAGAAACACAAACAAGAAATACCCCCTTTTATTCTCTTTATTTATTCCTTTACTTCCATATATATGGCGTACGTCCATAGATCACTGTATAGTTTGTATTATTGCCCAAAGTATTCTTAATATTACGCGTATAAAGTCCTAATTCCTTGTATATCATCGGCATTCAAACCTTTGGTTGTTGCTGCAGGAATGGAAGGCCACATGATAGCAGCTTGGACATTGCTATGGCCAAGTCCGAGAAGGTGACCAATTTCATGCAAGGCCACAGTCTCCAGATGAAACGAGCCTGCGACCGGGTTCACGGAGTATGAATGGTCTGCGTTGTAGTGGAACCTCCCATTAGTTGGGGCGAAAGCATGGGCCAGGGCACCATTTCGCCCAGCAAATGGTGCCCCATCCCCATGGTCACCACGATAGAACCCGATTTTAAGATCCGCACTCGCGAAGTTTTGACTTTGAGAGAATCTGAATTGTGTTTGGGAAGCCCATGTGTTGAATGCTCTAGCCACGGCGGATATGGCATCCGAGCTAGTTCGGGGAGCAAACGCGTAAGTGAGTTGGTACCGAGTCGGAGGCCATTTCGGGTTACCGGAAAAGAAAGTGAAATGAGAGACAGTGTGGATGGTATTGCGGGTGTGATTGGCCTCTTTTTTGCCTCCTCGCATCCAGTTGGTGCCATTGACGATGTCAGGGACCCCGCATCGAGGGGCCGTCATTTGGGACACAGTTTGGGCATCTAAAGCTCCAGTGGTCTTCAGATGATAATTGAGTTGGTATGTTTTGACGGCAGCCTCCAAGGAATCGTCGAAATCATCGTTGTTGGCACCGGTTTGGTTAGGAGAGTAGTTTAGATAACCAAATGCCTCAAGATATTTCTTTAGTTGTTGGAGGCCTTTTACTGTCTCGCCTTTGTGGCATCCTTCCAAATGCTTAATAAAGTCGAAGGATGTTGGGTTTTCGGCGTTGGGTTTTGTTGGCCTTGCATGAGAGGGGAGAGGAAGGGCTATTGAGACGAGGAAAATGCACAAGAAAAGCTGAAATACTTTTGTTTCCATATTTTAGGTGAGTGAAGCTAGTAGCTAGCAAGTTGGGTACTTTGTGGATTTGTGAATTTGAATCCACTGTCTTAGGCCTATTTATAGCCTTCTATGAATGTGAATTTCTCGAGTTCTTCTTCCAAGCAGTTGCCTTCCCTATGACTTGCTTTGGTCTCCTCGCCGGGGCCACCACAACTTAAAGTTTTTCTCAATTCCATGATTTTGTGCATTTATATGCACTTTGAGATTGGGCCTTAAAGAAAATTGAGTCGGAATGTATTCAATCTATATTAGGTCTAAGTGATATGATGAATTATTTACTGTTATTTGATCTATAACGAATTGGTCCTTAAGCAGGCAAACTGCAAGGGGTGGATCAATGCATGTACAAACTCCATTTCATGTCATGTTGGTCATATTTTGCTCTGCTCCTTTCTCGATATACTTGTTTATCTAGTAAAGTAATATATGGCCTAATTTGCATGTAAAAAAAAATAAAAATAAGGAGGATGGAGCAGTAATATATGGCTTTCTTGATATACTGCAAGGGGCTGATGACTGACGATCTATATGGGCAGACTCTCGGGGTGCTGTGAATAGGCTAACACGGAGAATACTCAATGGAGCAGTAAAAACACAAGATGATTCCCCATTTCAGGTCAAAATTAGGCATTGGCTGTTTGCATTTCTTTTTTTTCCTTTTCCTTATTCTTCCCCCTATCGCTGTGATGGTTTGTTTGGGGAACTCTGACCACACAAAGTTGGAAGAAAGGCCCACTCTATTAGTCCAATGATCAACTTCCCAAAAACCTCCCTCCTAGTGCGAATTTTTGATTTGAAAATCCCAAACAACTACCCCTTGGATTTTGAGAAAAATAAAACGACAAGAATATGCAATAAATGAAAAGAAACTTATTGAAAATCGTGCACAGAAGGAGGATGAACTGTTTTGATGCCCCAAGTGAACAAACCCAAGGGGTATCATTTGGAATTTTCGAATCAAGAATTCCGACTAGAAGGGTGTTTTCTTGGGAAGTTGATCAATTGACTAATGAGCTTCTAGAGGGAATTCTAATCAATTGACTAAGTGTTTGCCACAACTTAGTACCCTGTCGTCTAAGACGGGTAATACGAAGTCTCCCACTATCAAAACCAAAGACCAATAAACCGGCCTCTATCAATGCAAAATCAATCCCAAACAACTCCCCCTTGGATTTTGTGATAAATAAAAAGACAAGAGTACATATTAAATGGAGAGAAACTTATTGAAAATCGTGTGCAGAGAGATCTAGGACAAACGGTTTTGACACCTCAAGCGGATTCACAAACCCGGGGGTGGTGTTTGGTATTTTCTAATCAAGAATTCCCACTAGAAGGGAGTTTGTTGGGAAGTTGATTAATGAATTCTAATCAATTGACTAAGCAGTTGCCACTACTTAGTACCCTGTTGTCTAAGACGGATAATACGAAGTCTCCCACCATCAAAACCAAAGACCAATAAACCTCCATCCCACCCACCCACCCACACCCCCCCCCCCCCAAAAAAAAAAAAAAAACTCTTTACCACATATTTGTTCGGACTCCATGTTTTGTGATGGAAGTGAAGAGTCTGAACATCACGTGGCAGTGCATCGATAATTTTTCACGGGGAAGACCAAGAGAGACATTTGAGGGCAAAACTATCAGACCAAATGAACAATCATGTCATTAACCAATACTATCGTTGCATTATCGCCACGCTTTAAGTTTATGTACTTCAAGATATTAAATCTTGTTCAAAATGCGTTAAGAGTTTGACTTCGCCGGATTATCATAACCCATTACGGTGGCGCGGGTAGTAAATATTTCGTGTAAGTGTGCTGTAGGGCGACAAATAAACAGAACCCAACGAAAAAATCATGATAAAGATTGGCAAGATCAGACGAATGTTTTGCAAAAATAAAATAAGAATACAACTGCCAAGTTATCAAAAGATTACTAATACAAGTTTTCAGCGTCGAGCTTCTGTAAAAGACACAATTGTTGAATAATTTTCTGATGTTTCATTCATTGTCATTCTACAATATATATAGTACAAGCATTTACAAGGAAAGAATAAGAATACAGGGAAACGTCCTATAATTAAGGAAGAAAATAAAAGTACTTACTGAATTAAGGATATTGACCGTATCAAATCCTTAATTCTAGCAATATCAAATCCTTGATTCTAACAGCTTCCTGCTATAAAATGTTTTATGGAGTCTTATTATTACGCTATCAAATTAAATATGCCTGTATTCGAGAATCCAAACATGTTATTGTTCATCTGCCGATAGTTGCTAAAGCTATGAAACTTTGTTGGATTCAAGATTGAGGATTTAAGGGTCTCACAACTAGCACGCGCTCTCTCTCTCTCTCTTAAAACTCCTCTGTTCATTATGATCAGAAGCTGTTAACCCAGGTTTTGCCAATTGAAAGCTCCCATGGACGAATCAAAGCTAAAAAAAGATATTGTGGTTTGTCAGATGAGGGAGAGAGAGAGAGTGCGATGCGGACGAGGAGAAGTGGGGGTACGTAGAAGGTTATATTTGTATGTAACCAACAAAGGGTATTTTTGTCCAAGTAATAATATTTGCCCTAGATACTGTTTGGGCTGAATTAGCTCAATCAAATGGCAAATGATTGTGTGCGGGCGTGCCAGAAAAGAAATAACTTCACAGATGAAATTATTCTTTTCAAATTGATTTGAAATAACTAATCTCAATCAGGCAATTGTGTTATCCGTTCGATTACCTCAACTAAGAGGATTTTTCCTTAAGGTATCAACCAAATAAAAGATTGACGCGCTTCGAATCAGAAAAGATGATTGAACACAAACAAACCTGAATTTAATCAAAGGTAGATTTGTATACAAACACTCTTAAGACTCTTCTAAGAACAATACAGTAAAATAAGCACACTGAATTTAATCAAAAGTGGACTTACAAACGACTATTCTTTGGTAAGAAAAGAACTTACAAGAAGATAAGAAAACTTGAATTTAATCGAAAGCAATCTTACATGCAAATAAGCCTTCAACTTACAAAAAGATCATACTTTAAACTAAACTAATCTAAGATAGATCTCTGAGCAATCATTTTGTATGAGTTGTCAGATGATATGAATTTTTTTGTGGGGGCTTCTCTCTTCGTTTCACTCCTTTATTTATAGACATCGGCCCTGCCTTTGATCTCCACGTCTTCGATTGATACCCACGTTGGCCACATAAAACGGTTGAGGGGGCCTTCGAACGGTTACGTTGATATTTCCAGCACTCCTTCTTTCCCTGCTTGCTTCGATCATGGTGTTCATGGCCACTTCCTGGATCGTGATTCCTATTTTCAAGCAACGTGAATTAAGGCAACACGTCTGGCTTCCCAAATGATTCCCTGTAACTGGAACTAATTTCAGTTATAAAACAGGACAGCGAGGGCACCGTTCGATGATCGCAAAGTCTAAATCAACGATTAGATCCAATAATCTCCCAAACCAGCGTTTAATTACCACTCAAACGACACCGGTTTACTTTAAAACGACACCGTTTGTCATCAAATTAAACAGTGTCTCCCTTAATTACCGCAATCCTCTGTGATAGGTACTCGATTGGGACAGGCTCCGTGCCATTCGGTGCTACGTGGAATTTTCTCATTGGGTAGTATATTTTAGGATGTAAACACACCCCCCGCATTAACATTTTATTTATGCTAAATAAATGTTAATGGCACACGTTTTCTGCCCATGTCCCTTCAAATTCGGACGCACGAAGCATGACAGGATTTCATTCCCATGCACGTCCATTGAACTTCCCAAAGATAGCTACAATAATTCTCCTATAAATGGCAGTTAATGATAGGGTTTAACGAATCACATTACCCCTCATAAACCTCTTCGAAATTTAAGTCTTCTCTGATAAGAAGTCTTACGTTTATGGACTCTCTTCCAGAAATCAATCTCATTCTAGATAACCTTGATCATCAATCTTACTCTCCCCAAATGTCTCCTCCAAATTCCCCTCGAATGTTGGCAGGAAAAATCATCTCTGATCGAACATTCCATACCCCCAACCCATCTCCCACGGGTTGGGATTCCTCTTCGACCCCTTCGAATTCGTGTGATGGGTCCAACTGGGGCTCATGGGGAAAAGATTCCACCAGTATCAATACTGGCACCATACTGGTCAAGTTTGACCAACCTGACCCCACACCCAATAGATTCCATCACTTTCGAACCCTTTTTGCGAGCCAATTCCTGCCATTGAGCGGTAATGACACCGTTCATATGGGCATGCTCGAATCAATCTATTCGTCCCTCAAATTTTCTCCTTTCCTCAAACAAGAGGAAAACTATCTTGGGCCTGCCCCCTATTGCGACTTCAAACGCATGGCCCAAGCCCAAAAAACCCTTTGGCTCACAGAGGTGCAAACCCCACACTTCCCAGCTGATTTCGAAGAGACCAATAAGTTGGTTCCTCTTCCTGAAGAACCGGACTGGTTCACTGAGGTGAATAACCTTGCCGTCAACACTCCTCATTTTCAATGGCAATACGGTTATTCCATTTATCCTATTGACAAGAGCAAAGCTCTGCAGCTCCTTGCAGCTTTTTCATTCCTGGATATCCACATCCTGGAAGAACAAGTCCCACTCACCAATTTCAAATGGGCTTGTAAAACACTGGTACTATGTTCCATTCCCTCCGCGGTTTCTTATCAAATCCACTGTTTCCTGGATTTCTTACCAGTGATCAGGTCATGGCTCGAAGCCAATACTGCTGCGTATTGCTTCGATCAAATCCTTCAAGATTATGCCATTGCCAAAGAAAGGATTGAGAAGCTGCATGACCAGATTGAGAACTTCACCGCTGAGTCCTTCAAGGTGGTGCCTGATCATGCAGACAAAAAGCTTCGAAGGCGCTTCAAAAGACGACAAGTGAAGCGTCCCACAAAAGAGGCTCAGCTTCGAAGGAAGGCCAAAGCATTGGTGCTCCGCTTTAGGCCTCTGCTGGAGAACAAATTGGAGTCAGACTCCAAAGAAGAAATGAGGAAAATGGAGTTGAAATTCCTCCAATTTGCATGGAACAAGTTCCACAGCCTTGTTACTTGGTCCTTTCCTCATTACTTCGAGAACAAAAAGGCAACTTCTCAGCACCCAGGCCCTTCGAAGGCCTAATTTGTATTTCTTTTCATAGGAACTAGGGTTTCCCTTGTTTTGCTTTTTTTTGTGTAAATATGCAAATTTTAATTTTGTAATTCAGTAGCAGTTCTTTTGTTTAATGAAATTTCCCTTCTTTACTAACACGTTGGATTTGGACTTATTGTTAAAATAGAAATTCTAACAATAACAACTCTATTAAAAGAGAAAAAACCAAACCCAGCGGACCCCAGGGCGCCCACTATAGGCCTGGCCCACCTGCAGGAGTATAAAAGCGGAATTAATTCAAAACCACCCCTTGCATTCTACGCATTCAAACTTTTCAAACTCGAAATCTCCCAAGAACAAAACCCTCTCTCCATTTCCTCTCTTCATTTCCTCCCCAACAACGCCAAAACCAAACTGAATCGATGGCATCTTCCAGCAATCCAGTAGTCCGAGAGTATCCTACTCCCTCTCTGGCATTAAGGCGGTTCGTGTCAGGACAAACACCAGGACCGACCGGAGAGCCCTACCTTGACGCCAGGGTCTTCATTCCAAACCCTAACGAGGAAGGTACTTACATTTTGAGTCCTCAACTCATAGGGGAAATCCCTGCTAACCTTTCTCTCTACTATCCTCGATTGGGGGATGCCGAAATCCGGGCTTGTTCGAGCCTCGATTGGCAAAACTTCCCAAAGAAATCCTTCCCCTGTTGGCCCACATTGGACAAGGACTGGAAGATATGGACCACCCGCATGTTGGCCGCGAAGTCGGACGATCTAGAGAAGGTGGGTTTAAAAAGAATTATCACCCTCCTTCGAAGGGGGGTCCCACAAAATCCTTCTCTGATTCAGGCCGCTTTGGCCTATTGGGACCCATCCTTCAACTTCTTTCGCTTTAACTGTGGCATGATGGCACCCACAGTTCTGGATGTTACCCAAATGCTAGGGCTTATTCCGTATGGCCCTCAATTTGACCCTACTCAGGAGTATCATTCTCCCGAGGACTTTACTCGTCTGACCGCCACCAACGGGGCTTTTTCCCATTTCTGTATCAGGGAAAAGAAACTGGTAGGGGAAGTAACCGAGACAGAGTTTTTTGCTTACATCCTCTACACCCTCTGCAAGCACATCCTTTGTCACTCTGGAAAAAGAGTGATGAATGAATTTGTTCCGGTGGCACTGGCACTTGCTAGAGGTGAAGAGTTCGACTTCGCCTCCTTCTTCCTTGGTCACGTCTACAAAGCTGGGTTCGACTTCTATCAGAAGGGTTTGAACCACTCACAGGGAGGACCCCAATGGTTTATTCAACTATGGCTTCATGCCTACTTTCCTGAGTTGGGTCCTTTCAAAGCACCCAAATCCCTTACTGGCCCTGTCGAAGCGCCCAATGTTCATGGTGACAACTACGTTCACCCAGAGGATAGCACAACACAGACTTTGGTGTACTACCTCTGCTTCTTTGCTGGTCTTGCCTCAGATAGGGAGTGGCCCAATCCATTCCCTACTCTTGTTGGGCCAGCATGGTTATTCGACATTCTAACGGATAGACAAGGAAAGTCTTCTCGAGCTCTCCAAGCATGGAGCAACATTCTAACGAGCAGAGAGATCTTCATCTCCTCGTCGAACACCCTCAAGTCCATAGCACATGCAGAGGTATACTGCCCTGCACAATTTGCTAGACAGCTGGACTTTGTTCAGGGCATACCTTCCCCTTATTGTGGCTCTGCCAACATTTGTATGTCTGAACGATCACCCATCTCGATCGAGCATTTCTTGACAGGGTTTGCCCAAGCTAGGAATGCATTGAGGAGAACAATTACCCAGGAGTTCAGGGAACCCGAAGTGCGCACCACCCCTGCATTTGATAGCTGGTGGCACTCCAACTGCTCTTTCCTCTCAGGGGTTAAACCCTATAAACAGTTCCTAGCCCACATTGGGTTTGAAAAGTCTGAGTTTGGTCATGGAGGAAAAAATGACTCGTCCTTCTTTTCCTTTGACAACGCATTTGGCCTGGCTGGAGGGATCGAAGACATTGCTGGAGGCGAAGTTGAACAGCAATTGACTCCAGTTGGAGCCTCTCCGATCGCAATGGTCGTTCCTCCCTCTCCACCAAGAAGGCAATCTACGAGGGTAACACAAAAAAGAGGTAAGTGTCCCTGAACACATCTTCTTTTCTGCAGAAACCAAACCTAATTACACTCAATACTGCAGGAGCCCCCTCTTCTTCAGAAAGTGCTTCGAAGAGAAGAAAAATTACTTCTCCACCCAAAGAAGTAATTCCCACCAAGCACTATCTTGAGCCCTCAGCTGCACCTCCAGGTTGGTTTCCTTCCTTCCAATTACTCTTTAAATTGTCATAATATTTATCTGAGTCACCTTCTTATCCCCTTCCTATCAGCTTCGAAGAGGACAAGGACCACCAGGAAGCGTGGCCCTCAAGTTTCTTCCAGTGATGAAGAAACAGAGAGTGATACAGAGATACTGGCCTCCAAGAGTACAATCCTTTCTCATTTATGGTTTAGTACTCCCTTAGGAGTAAGAGAACTCTATTCTAATCTTTGAGTTCGAACCAGGTGAAACAAAGCAAGTGAAGGAGACCCTCCTTTATGTGAGGAAAACAACTCCTCCCAAGAGGCCTGTTTCTCCAAAAAGACCTTCCTCCCCAGAAGAGGTAAGTCGATTTACACTACACACATTCTCATGTGTCTCTTGTGCTCGTGATTCACTGTTAACTTCTTTGTAGGCTCAAGCTGCACCTCCTGTTGAGGCATTGGAGCTAACTCCTGCTCCCTACCTTCCACAAGAAGTGATAGAGCCCTTATGCCAAACGTCAGAAGATGTCCCCCACAAGGTATCCTCTGAATATTCGTCTTTTGAACTTGTGAAAGGATTCACTCTAACTTTTCCTTGTCCTTTGCAGGCAACTCCTGTTCAAGCTCTTTCTGTGCAGAAAGACTCTGCTGCAAAGGATATTGACATGCACACTTTGCTGTCACTCCTTACTGAGCCAACCTTTGCACAAGTATTGACCAGCTTGGCCCCTTTGAGGACCTTGGGGCCCTTTCCTATCCTTCAGAGAGACTTCCCCCTCACTCCCTTATCGGTTTCAGGGGAGGGACCTCTAAGGATGGACCCTACTTTGGCTTCGAAGAGCCATACTCTTAGAAGTGCTGAGGATCCAGGCTCCAGTTCAGCCTCTTCCTCTGATCGGGTACCCTTGACAATCAGTTGTACCTTTCATTTCCTGTTTTTCATTCAACTTATCTTTAACTTATAAACCTTATGCAGGCAACAGGCATGGCTCTTCCTCCTGAAGACCATCCCACATCTTCCTCTTCTCCAATTGACTTGCCCTTAGTGGTTTTTGACATATCCTTCTTTAAAAGTCAATTGGAAGAATTTTGTAATAAAATAGCTACTCCCACTCCTCTTATCTCTTCTAACCCTTTGGAAAGCCTTCAGCAACTCTTGAGCCCGTCCACACCTCTTCTCTTACCCTCTTTTAGTCTTAAACATGTTCTTTCGAAGGAAGAAGTCTTGACATTAAAGAGTCTTCTGAGGACTCTAAATCAGTTAGGACTTCCCGCTTTGATTGAACATAGTTTAACTTATCACTTCGAGGTGTGCCAACAAGCTTTACTTCTCTCTCAAGACCTTCCCATGTCAATCAATTCCACTCTCCAAGAGCAACTCAAGCAGCTCAGTGAATTGATTGCTCATAATCGTTTCTTGTCCGAGAGCATTGGATTGACCTTCGAAAAGGCCAACAAGTTAGAAGCCAAAGCCCTCGAGACCGCCTCTCGCCTATCTTTATATCAGGCTCGAAGAGATAAGCTTTCAGAGCTTGATAAGAAAATGCAATGGTTACAAGAAGAGATGGAGAAAGTTAGGGAAGAGAGAGCTGAAGTTTCAAGGGGCTTCTCAGAGCTTGAGGGTGAAGCACTAAGGGATGAGTCGATGCTCCCACGACTTATTCCTTCCCTTCGAGAAGAACAGAGGAGAAAAGCAGCTCACACGTCCCTTTTGGATGCTAACTTTAGTTCCCTTCGAGGACTACTAACTACCATTTGTAATGTAACTAGTCCTTTTCTGTAACTTTACGCAGTGTGTACTTTATTCTTTCATTGAATATTCGATTCTTTTGGGCAAGTACATCCACAATTAACTCAAATCCTGCTTTCCAGCTTCCATTACTCAGAAAAACTACTGTGCCAACGGTTCACCTACCGTATCTTTAAATGCCATAAATGAATATTCCCAAGCTCACTAGTATAAATGAAGGGTCTTGGGAAAAAGAAAACTTACCAAGCATCTTCTTCCTCCGCCTTCTCTCCTTTCAGCAATTTCAAAACCACGCTTCTCAGTTAGGGCTTCTAAGAAACCCACCATGAAGCCTCCTCCCCTGTTTCTGAAGAAAAAAGCCTCCAAACATAGCCACATCATTTCTTACGAGATTTCCCTTACACCCTAAGGCTTCTGGGTATAGCCACATCATTTCTTACGACGTGGCTGTATCCAGCGATCGCTTCGAAGACCAAAGAATCTAACCAATAATGGTCTTCGAAGCCCACCTACCTACCTATGGAGCTATGAGCTTCCAACTGTGATTCTAGGAGCTCTATATCCCTACCAATAACTGGTAGGGAACTTGGATCAAGTCTCAGTGAAGCTTGGTCCTAGTCTTTGTATCTCAGTTGGATTATCCCTAGAGACTCAGCTTTGATCCCTAGGGACCCAGCTCCGAGATACTAATAGACCCTAGATAGGTTTCTCAATGTAATCCTTTATTCAAATGTAATGAATCCTTAGATAGGTTTCTCAATGTAATCCACTTGTAACCTTTCGAGTTGATAAAATGAAAAACTGCTTATTCTTGTTTACGCTTTCAATATTGGCTTTGACCAATGAACTGGTAGTTTAGCCTTTCGCTACTGTTTTCATTCTACTTTTGATCCTAAATACTAACGTGGACGTAACAAGCATGAAAAGAAATCACAGAAACAAAAATTTTCCTCACAAACAATTTGTATTATTTTATCCTGACTGGGCTTCTGCTTCGCAGCCCTCGAATAAACAAATGTTGACAACGCTGCAACACGCTAGCTCTTCGAAAACCAACCACACGCGGTCTAAATTAATTTATGCAACTCATTTATTTCCCGAGGCTTTCCAGCCGTCTCCTTGTGAGTTGCAACCCATTAATTATCAAGAGGCATGCCGTCCAAAACGTTTTCAGACCCTTCGTCTTCTGAGCCTTACGTATTTCCACTCATCAATGCCCATAATCACTGAAGCAGATTCTTTGTACTCGTTTGATTATAAATACACCAATGTGTTAACAGGACGGTGCATTCTCTCTTTCATTCTCTCCCACTCCACATATCCAACCATGGATGCTGGTCAGCCCACTCTTTCTGCCAACCTTGCAGCTGAGATTGCTAGGCTAGCCAACATGCTTACGGAGCTCAAGAAAGAGATCCAAACAGAGCTCCAGGCCCTTCGAAGCGAGGTCGAACAGCTTCGAAGCCAGCTGGTGTGCGTGGAGACAGCTTCACGTCTCTGCTTGGCTAGGACCTGGGACGATCTCTCATTCGTCCTTTCGGCTCACGAAGCAAAAAATCCCCCGGAGGGAAAATCTTCTTAAAGATTCTCCTTTGGGACTGTGAGGATCAACTGTGATCTTCATTTTTGCTTTTTTAGGGCCGGAGGGGGTTTTTTTTGTTCAGATCCACTTGGATCTGTTTGCGTTTATTTTACTCAGACCCACTTGGGTCTGTTTCAACCCATTTGGGTTTTCTTTTGTTTAGTTGCTCCATATATATAATGAAAATTTGGTTGGCAATGCTTGACTCTTTCATAGCTTCGAATATGACACATTGGCTGAAATGTAATCATATAAGAACTTCAAAGAAAAGAACTCCTAAGTGTCAAAACCAATTGACATCATACCGCTAAACAACCAATGCTCCGAATTCGGAATTAAAAAATAACCCAATTCCATGGAAAACCTCAGAAACCTTCCTTCGAAAGCTATCTTCTATGAAAGGATTCCCATATTGATGGAATATAAGCTTTGAGATGTCTTCCATTGATTTTTCTTCGATGAACATAACCATCAAGATTTCTCAAATGATAAGCTCCTCCTCTCAACACTCTATGGATTTGAAAAGGCCCTTCCCATGTTGGCGCCCATTTTCCTAATCCATCCCTTTTTACCCTCCTATCCCTGATAGGAAGGATAACCTTCCAAACAAGGTCTCCTTCATCAAAGCTTCGAAGGGCGACTTTCTTATTATAACTCCTTACTACTCTGGCCTTTTGCAACATGATTTGATTCAAAGCCTTTATTCTGGCTTCATCAATGTCTTCTAACTCCATGTGCATGGCTTGATGATAAGACCCTGTATCCAAATTATTTTGACATGCTACTCTTTGAGATCTTACAGTAATCTCCATAGGCAACACAGCATCATGTCCATAAGTTAGGGCAAATGGAGTAGTACCCGTGCTAGTCCTCTTTGTATTTCTATATGCCCACAAAGTGTCAAGTAACAACTCATGCCAAACCTCTGGGTTCTGATCCACCATTCTTTGAATCCCCCTCTTAATAATTTTGTTGGTTGATTCTGCTTGACCATTTGACTGAGCATAATATGTGCTGGTATATATTAATGAAATTCCATGGTTACTAGCAAAATTCTTTACCAGTTTCCCTTCGAATATGGAACCATTATCTACTGTTATAGTTTGAGGGCTTCCAAACCTGTATATGATTCCCTTTATGAAATCAATAACATGGGTTTGTTTTACCTCCTGATAAACTTGTGCTTCCACCCATTTGGTGAAATAATCAGTAGCCACTAAGATGAACTTATGCTTTTCCAATGAAGGAGGATAAATCATCCCAATCATGTCCATGGCCCAACCCCTGAAAGGCCATGGTTTTATCACATATTGTAAATCTGTGACTGGCAAACGCTTGAGTGGACCTGTTTTTTGACAGGCTTGACACCCTTTTGCATAATGTATACAGTCTTTGAGGATGGTAGGCCAATAATAACCATACCTCCTTATCAACCATCTCATTTTTATGCCAGCTTGATGTGCTCCACAAATTCCTTCATGCACTTCAGCCATTACCTTAAAGGCACTTACCTTGTTTAAGCATTTCAACAGAAGGCCATCCATCCCTCTCTTGAATAGCTCTTTGTTGTACATTATGTAGTTTATTGCTTTCAATCTGGTTGCCTTGTCTGCAACACTATCTGGTTTGGTCAAATATTCAATCAATGTTTGCCTCCAATCAACACTTTGACTAGTAGGGACATTAATTTCCAAAACTTCGAAACCAGTTATTCTGTTTTGCAGCATGGCAAAGATTTTCTCAAAGTTAATTGACAAAACTCCTTTTCATTCTCTGATATAACTCTGAAACCAGATGCCCTTTGAGCTATTTCATCAGCTTCTTCATTAAAGAATCTAGGAACATAAGTTAAAGTGAGCATATAGAACTGATCTATCAACCTCTTGGCCTGTTGATAATAAATTATCAACACTGGACTAGTGCATTTAAACTGTCCATTTAGCTGATTTATCACTAACTGAGAATCCCCAAAAACTTCAGCAACACTCACTTTCAGATTAAGCAAAATTTCTAATCCTATGATCAACGCTTCATACTCTGCCTGATTATTGGAACATTGTCCCTCATTCAGTCGAAAACCATATTTGGTTTTCAACCTTTGGGGAGATTCAATAACTATGCCTACTCCAGCCATTTGAGCTGTTCTTGATCCATCGAACCATAATCTCCATGGCTTGATCTCAACCACAGTAGCTTCCAACGCTTTTGGTGTCTCAAGCTCATTTGGGTGATCAGCTAGAAAGTTGGCCAATGCCTGGCCTTTTACTGACTTTTGTGGTACATATTCAAGACAAAACTCAATCAAAGACACTATCCATTTCCCAATTTTCCCACTAAGCACTGGCTTCGAAAGCATGTGCTTAATTACATCAGTTTGAGAGATAACATAAGTTACTCTAGGCAACATATAATGCCTGAGTTTCTTGGAAGCATAAAACAAGGCTAAACACAATTTCTCTACTGCAGCATACTTGCATTCGCAGGAGTTTAGGAACCTACTAAGATAATAAACTGCTCTTTCCTTGCCATCCTCATTGTCTTGAGCCAACAGTACTCCTATTGAGTCATGTGTTGCAGCTAAATACAACTTCACTGGCTTTCCTTTGATGGGAGGTGCCAAAACAGGAGGACTGGCTAGATAGCCCTTGATGGCTTCAAAGGCCTCATCATGCTCTCTGGACCACTTGAATTCTTCCCCTTCCTTCAATTTCAACAAAGACGAGAAGATTTTAGTTTTCCCTGCAGTGTTAGATATAAACCTTCGAAGGAAATTTAATTGACCAAGAAACCTTTGCAACTCCTTCTTTGTAGAAGGTGGTTTGGCTTCAATAATAGCCTTTGCTTTATTCTTGTCAACTTGTATTCCTCTGTTGTGGACTAAATACCCTAGAAATTTTCCAGCTGACACTCCAAAAGAACACTTTTCTGGATTTAATTTCAACTGATAATGCTTCATTTGTTGAAATGCCTTCTCCAAATGTTTCAAATGATCCTCATTAGAACTTGACTTCACAATGATATCATCTATGTAACATTCAAGAAAACCTCCAACCAAATTATGAAAAATGGCATTCATAGCCCTCTGGTACGTGGCTCCAGCATTTTTCAGTCCAAATGGCATTTTGACCCATTCAAAAATGCCAATATTACCTGGGCAAGCAAATGCTGTTTTATGCACATCTTCCTTTGCAATACAAATTTGATTATACCCTGAATGCCCATCCAATATGGATAATATCTTGTGTCCAGCTGAACCGTCCACAAGTGTATCCACATTAGGCATTGGATATTCATCTTTAGGAGTTGCAGTATTTAGGTTTCGAAAGTCAACACAGATCCTGATAGTCCCATTCTTTTTAGGGACTGGAACCACATTGGATAGCCATTCGACATACCTGGCTGTTCTAATAAAACCTGCATCTAGAAGCCTCTGCATCTCCTTTTTAACTCCTGCAATGGTCTCTGGACTCATCTTCCTGGTTGGTTGCTTTACAGGTTTGAATTGTGGCTTGATAGGCAACCTATGCTCCACCAATTCCCTGTCCAATCCAGGCAGTTCCTTGTAACTCCATGCAAAGCAATCTTTGTTCGCTTTCAATAGTGCTATTAACCCAGCTTTCACCTCTGGTTCAAGCTGTTTATTAATGAACACTGGATTGGGGTTTCGTTCATCCCCCAATCTTACTTCCTCCAAAAGGTCTTGTGCCTCAACCTGTTCTGGAGAAGCAATCTGGGTTTCCTCCTCATGAGGCTTACCATCCTGCATAACATCTTCCCATATGTTATCTTCTTGAATCTTCTGCTCGATCCCCAAAGCAACATACCTCACCAAAGCCAAAGAGTTGGCCTCTTCTTCCGCCTCTTCCTTGGACTTACATCCAAGCAGCATCATCTTTTGGGGTTCTGATTCATAATCAACAGTTTGTTTCAGCTTCGATTTCAGCTCTGCCAATTCTCCCAGTTCCATCTCGTTGGTTGGGTAAGTGGCTGCTTGCAGTAATTCACTCAAAGGAACTACATCTGATTTGTACATTTCAGCTTCAGCAAAATTTGCTGTGGCACTGAATGGATGTGGATCAGCTTTGACTCCTTCAACACCCACTTCTTTGCCTTTGTCATACTTGACAATCATTAACTCCTGATGCATGGAGGAAGGGATACATCCATTAACATGAATCCAATCTCTTCCCAATAAAGCATTATATTTAGCATATGTGTTAACTACAAAGAAAGCAGTATCAGTCTCTATTCCTCCTACTGCCAATCTAATGGAGATAATTCCCCTGGCGTGTTGACTTTCCCCAGTAAATCCTGCAATGGATGTGCTAGTTGGAATCAATTTTGCTTTTCCCTTTCCTAGCTTTTTCAAGGTTTGGAAAGGCAAAATGTTCACTGCAGCTCCATTGTCCACTAGGATTCTGTTAAGTGGGACTCCATCGAAATATGCAGTAATATATAGCGGACGTAAATGTTGTCTCATCGCATTAGTAGGTAATTTAAATGGATATGAAATTTCCACATAATTTAAATCTATTACCAAAGGGTATTCGACGTCAGACATGGACTCCGGGACAAAACAAGCACTTTCTTTTGAGCTTACCTCCAAACTCTCTTGACTCTGCTCAATTTCACATACCAGGTTCTCGTCCATCTCAATCTGAGCCACCTCTTCCAAGTCGCAGTTGTTGCATATGATGTTCAATTCTTCATCACTCAGCGTTTCTTCGAAGTCGATTGGCTTGTCCAAGTTCGACCAAGCATCACCTTGGCCTTTCATTGTCTGGCCATTCTTGAAGAAATCCATAGAGCATGGATACACCATATTCACCTGCACTTCTGGCTGCTTGCCAAATTGGATTGTTGCCCTTTCTTTGGCTGGTTCAAGTGTCTCAGTTTCCTTAACTTCCTTGCTCTCAACCTCTTGTGCTGATAGCTCCATAGGTGAAGAGCTTCCTTCGATCCCTTCTTGTTCTACCAACATGGCTTCGAGCAATCCAGACTGGTAACTAGCCAATGAATTGGGAGAAGGTGGATCTAGATCTTCTTCGAGCATGGCAGAGGCTACTTTCTTCAAAGTCTCCCTCTCATGATACTGGGCTCGAAATTCTTCTGGGTCCCTCTTAACCCTGTCGAATCGTGGATTAGGCCTTGGTCCCCTGCCTGATTCTTCCCCCGTCGAGGATTATCCTGATTGGAAAAGCGTGTATTTTCTCTGGAGCTTCCTCTTCTGAGTTCTCGAAAGCAATGGAACCATCTGGGGTATTTGGGACTTAGGATCCCTGATCAACACCCAGTTTCCAGAGTTCGAAACTGGTGGCTTGAAAGTTCTATTCTCATTCCTGTTGGAGCCTTTGTACCCTTGGAACAAATCAGGCTTGACTTGCTTGAGAAACCAATCAGGAACCCCTTTCACCAGAGTGAAATCTTCTTGCTTGGCCTCTCTTAGCTCCTCAGCTGTCTGACCAATGTTGGCCTTCTTCGAAGGTGGCAGCTCTCTTCTATGGATGGCTGGGACAGGGCTAGTGGGCACATCTCTCTTAGGTGCCAACCAAGGCTTACTGTCACTTGGCCTTGCTTGCACTGGAGCCAATCTCTTCATTCCCATCTCCTTAGGGAAAAAGCTCACGCCCTTCCTATCCAAGTCCTTAAAAACCAGATAGTTGGCCCTGCAACCTACACACAGGCACTCCAAAAATGAGGCTTCCAACATGGGCAGATGATTAATACCTAAGAATCTCTGTGAAGCCAACCCATCAATTGCTCGTTTATAGGGAGTTGGCCTCATTCCCATGCCTCGAGGATAGCAAGCATGTGGCCTGCCTCTTCCATATTGAACAGCATTCATGTTCACTGGTGCCTCCTTATCCTGCCAATACTTCTTGACAGTTCGAGCCAGTGAGGAGGGCACATTGGTGTTGACTTCTTCTACCTTTGGAAAAGGCATTGTATCAATTCTCATAGTCTTTTCTGGAAATTTGATCCTTCCCTTCTTGATTTGTTCTTGAATCCTGTCACGAAAGACATTACAAGACTTAGTTGAATGGGACCAAGAGTCATGCCATTTGCAGTAAGTCTTCCCATTCTTTTCTTCTGCTGTGGGAAGTTTCACATTCGAAGGCAGCTTGATAATTTTCTTTCTTAACAAGAAATCAAAAATCTCATCTGCTTTTGATATATCAAAAGAATATACTTTAGTAATCTCCTTTTGTTTGAACTTCTGTCCTAGAGATACATTCTTTTGAATCAAAGGCTCACAAACACAAGGATCATGCTCTATAATTTCCGCAGCATCGATCTCATAATTGGGATCCCTATAATACGTAGGGTAAGAGGAATTATGTCTGTCCATATCCTCTTCTAGCAGTGATTCATATCTAGCCACTTTATAGGTTAGATCTGCAAAGTCTCTAAACTCTGTAGAATCAAACCTCTTTCGAAGCTCTCTTTCTAAACCATCTTGCGCTAATCTTACGAATTCTGCCTCTGGCAGTCGAAGTTTGCATTTGGTCTTTGCTCTTTTGAACCTAGATATGAAATCTGCTACTTTCTCATCTGGTTTCTGCTTCAGCCTTGCTAAGTCTGCCATAGAGACTTCAGGCTCAGCATTGAAGAATTGTGCATGGAATGCCTCTTCCATCTGAAACCAATCAGTTATTGATTCTGGTGGCAAGTTAGTATACCATGCAAAAGCTGGCCCGGATAAAGAATTTGGGAATAGCTTCAACTTCATGAAGCCATTTTGAGCCAAATTCTTACACTGGGCAGAAAACCTCGCTATGTGCTCTATAGAGGATTGTCTCCCATCCCCATAGAACAAGGTAAAATCCGGGATTTTAAACTCTCTAGGGATTTGGAAAGTCGTGTCTACCCATTCTGGATATGGTTTTCTATAAATTTGAGGTTGTACCCCCCGAGTTCGAGGTCCACAAACCTCTTGTATGAGACCCATGACTTGGTCCCTTAGTACTGGATTGCCTATGAGGAAGTTCTGCTCCTGATTTTCAACAGGAGGCTCTGGTCCTATGAAACCATCTTCATAAACTCCCCTGGTCGTGTCTAAATCCCCTTGTTTCTCTCTAGGAATCCTCCCATACGATGTATGTTGCATTTCATCAAATGCTTCATTAGTTCGAACAGACCTATGGATTCCATAAGCTGTCTTGAGAGGATTCTTGGTGGTTGGGACTTTTTGGCGAGGGTGTTGTGGGTTTTCACCCCTTCTCTCAGGCTTACGAACCAATTCTGGTTCTGAATCATCCTCTAACTCCCCAAATGTGGGCTCGAAGAGAGGATTCATACTCTGTCTTTCTCTAGTGTTCCGTCGAACCCCTATGTGAACACCACGAGGTTGCCTTGGAATCTCTAGGACAGGTTCTGGAGGTCTCACAGGCTCATACCAAGATTGTGGTATTTCATCTGGATACATCTTTTCCTTACCTGTTCTAGATTTCATTCTACTTCTACCAACATCCTCTCCAAGCCTTCCTTCGAAGGAACTTTGGTGAGTGTTCGAGTTGGCTTGATGGTTTTGCCCATTATCCCCTGGGCTATTTCCTGCTGCCTCTAAGTTAGGCAACCTATTTCTCATGCTCTTGATCATGGCTCTTTGAGTTTGAGCCATCTCTCGAAAAGCTACCATCATTTCTCCAAACACTTCCTCTCTATCGTGGTCTTTGCCACTGGCTTGTCCTCTTTGGAAGCTTGGAGGTACTTCCTCAGGAGGTGCCTCGTAAGAGGGCTCTTCATAAAGAGGCTCTTCGAGTTCTGAAGCCAATTGAGGAAAAACAGGATTTGTAGGCGTTCCTAGTTCTGGTGCTTGTTCTGGCACAGCTTGTTCTTCTGGCGCTAGATCACCCATGGGTGTTCCTATCTGCTTTCGAAGCCTTGGCATTTTGACACCTTCGGGTCCCACCGGGCGTGCCAAAAATTGTTTGGGTTGAATTAGCTCAATCAAATGGCAAATGATTGTGTGCGGGCGTGCCAGAAAAGAAATAACTTCACAGATGAAATTATTCTTTTCAAATTGATTTGAAATAACTAATCTCAATCAGGCAATTGTGTTATCCGTTCGATTACCTCAACTAAGAGGATTTTTCCTTAAGGTATCAACCAAATAAAAGATTGACGCGCTTCGAATCAGAAAAGATGATTGAACACAAACAAACCTGAATTTAATCAAAGGTAGATTTGTATACAAACACTCTTAAGACTCTTCTAAGAACAATACAGTAAAATAAGCACACTGAATTTAATCAAAAGTGGACTTACAAACGACTATTCTTTGGTAAGAAAAGGACTTACAAGAAGATAAGAAAACTTGAATTTAATCGAAAGCAATCTTACATGCAAATAAGCCTTCAACTTACAAAAAGATCATACTTTAAACTAAACTAATCTAAGATAGATCTCTGAGCAATCATTTTGTATGAGTTGTCAGATGATATGAATTTTTTTGTGGGGGCTTCTCTCTTCGTTTCACTCCTTTATTTATAGACATCGGCCCTGCCTTTGATCTCCACGTCTTCGATTGATACCCACGTTGGCCACATAAAACGGTTGAGGGGGCCTTCGAACGGTTACGTTGATATTTCCAGCACTCCTTCTTTCCCTGCTTGCTTCGATCATGGTGTTCATGGCCACTTCCTGGATCGTGATTCCTATTTTCAAGCAACGTGAATTAAGGCAACACGTCTGGCTTCCCAAATGATTCCCTGTAACTGGAACTAATTTCAGTTATAAAACAGGACAGCGAGGGCACCGTTCGATGATCGCAAAGTCTAAATCAACGATTAGATCCAATAATCTCCCAAA